>CM076583.1:229901627-230124294 GCA_034641835.2 Pinus albicaulis | reverse complement strand
ATGCTGGTTTAAAATTTTATTTGCAAATGTTTGAATGCTTATTAATTGATCTTGCGTATATAACTCTATATATGTAATGGATGCACTATCCTTCATTAGTTGCAGGTTTGTTCCTTGCCATTGATCTCATCCCCTTATGCATGTGGTTGCGGCACGCCTCGGGTGAGACGCACTGCTCTCCAGAGCAGGGTGAAAATGCCGGCGTGTTCCTAGACTACACCGGACCCCTTTGTTGGCCACAACTCTTGAACACAGGTCTTGTGCGAGACACAATTCTCGCCAACAAGCGGGAAGGGTAATGCAAATAAAACCAACGAGCGTGTTGGTGAGGGTCAAAAGGAGAAGAAGAAAGTGAAGTTTCCATGCAAGCTCTGTGCTGGAGACCATCTCACACACCTTTGCCCTAAAATTCAGGATGCTCAGTGCTTGTTAGCTAAGCAGGGTTCTTCTAGTTCCCAGGCTGTGTTAACAAACGCTTTTCCCCAAGGGCAGCAATTAGTTGTTGGCGCGAACCAAAATCCTGGGGCTTCCTCTGGGGGCACCCAGGAAGGGGAAATTTCATCGAACATTTTTATGATGAGTGCTCATGCGGATATCGCTACGAGATCCCATGATTATGGTGGAGAAGAGTCTTCGAAAGCTAAGGAAGTTCCTGATTCTACTGAGCCGCTTCACATTACGAAGCCTACTGTTGAGTCTATGCCTCGGATGCCCAAAGCATCCTCTAAGCGGTCAACGATTAATCCAAATGCTAGGGCTGCCCAGAACTACTCGATTGTGGAAGATCTGGCGCAGAGTCCTTGTGCTATGTCGGCTTTAGAGGTACTCCAGTCTTGTCCAGCTCAGCGCAGTGCTTTGCTCACTGCCATTGGGGCTATTGATCCAAAAAATTCTCTTCTGATTACTTTTGATATGACTAATTTTAAGAAGAGACTTCCTCATCACATGGATTTTCATATTAAATCGTCGTATCAGAAGTGCAATATCTTTCGAACGGTTGTTGATGAGGGAGCTTCCACATGCGTAATGTCTCTCGCATGCTGGAAGACACTTGGATCTCCCAAAGCTATTCCATCTAGCACTGTTCTTACTGCGTTCGATGGTCATTCTCACAGACCCCATGGTATTGTCCTAGCTTTGCCCATCTGTGTTGGGGGAAAAACTGTCAATATAGAGGTTGAGGTAGTGGATGCAAGCTTGGACTACAACCTTCTGTTGGGGAGAAATTGGATTTATGAGATGGATGCCATTGCATCCTCATTATTTCGAATTATATGTTTCCCCCATGAAGGGAGGATTGTTACAGTGAATCAACTGGACTGTCCTCCTGTAGACCCGAATGCGTCTACTGACTCATCTATTCCTAAGTTAGATAATACTAAGGCGCCTGTTGAGAATTTAGGAGTTGGAATGTATTCTTCCTTGATGGGTACTTTTGATATTCCTCCTCCTATGGTTCATATTAATGCTATTTCATCCTCCAAGGTTCCTCTTTGAAGAGAGTTCTTCAGAACTCATTATTTTTTGGACCCTTGGACCTTACCTTCCCCTACTGCCACATTAGCGGAAGGTCAAGTGGGTGGAATGGCATTTCCGATTTCTGCAGCTGAGATTGCATATCAGTCTATTGTTGACACTGCAGAATCCATCCCAGCTCCTCTTTCACCGGAAGAGTTGGATGGTGATGTGGCTTCGGCTTGGACGCTTAGTTCTTCTTCGGCCCAGGATTGCCTTGATACCACTCTTCCATCTGAAGAGGCAATCCTGGAAGCCATGACTGGTATAGATAGACCGTGGGATGACTTGCATCATCGGTCTTACTTCCTACCTGACTTAAACGAAGTTGAAACTAGTTTTCCAAGTCCTCAGTCTCCTGGATCTGTTCACCCAGTCTTGAACCCTTTGGCACCAACACAGGTTTATGCTGAAGGGAACATGGCTGTGATCTCTCCTACTATCCCGGTGAACATTTCCAGGGATCCCAATATTATCAAGAATGTCTTCATCGGAGCTGAATGTTCCCGTGAAGAGGTTCAAATTTACACCGAGCTCTTTAAAGAGTATAGGGATGTATTTTCTTGGTCTTATGAGGAAATGCCTGGAATAGACCCATCTATTGTCCAGCATGAGATCAAGACGTATGAAAATGCTAAGCCGGTGAGGCAAAAACTTCATCCGGTCAATCCTAGGAAGGCAGCAGCTATCAAAGCTGAAGTTGAGAAGCTGCTTAAGGCGGGATTCATTTTCCCTGTTCCTTTGACTGAATGGGTTTCAAATCCCGTTCCTGTAGATAAAAATCAAGGAACGATTCGAGTGTGCATCGATTTCAGAGACCTAAATAAAGCGTGTCCTAAAGATAATTACCCCACACCATTTATCGATCAGATCATTGACGAGTGTGCCGGTAATGATATTTTCTCCTTCATGGACGGTTTCTCCGGATATAATCAAATTACTATCCGTCCTGAAGATCAACATAAGACTGTCTTTATTTTTCCCGGGGGTATATTTGCATACAAGAAGATGCCTTTTGGTCTTAAAAATGCTGGGGCTACCTTTCAGTGGGCCATGTCATATGCCTTTCACGACATCAAAAAGATTATCGAGGCATACTTAGATGATTTAGCTGCTCATTCTCAAAAGAGGATGGATCATCCTGGTCACCTCCGGCAAATATTCGAACGATGTCGGTTCTATAAGATTAGATTGAATCCGAACAAGTGCGTTTTCTCGGTTACATCCGGTCGGCTATTGGGATTCATTGTGTCTAGGGAAGGGATAAGGGTAGATCCCTTCAAGGTTGAGGCAATACTTCGGTTGCCTCCCCCGTCCTCAATTCGTCAGCTTCAAAGTCTACAAGGAAAGTCTAATTTTCTTCGAAGATTTATCGTAAATTATGTTGAAGTTACAAAGGGATTCATGAGATTGTTAAAGAAGGGAGTTCCTTTTCTTTGGGACGAATTCGCTCAACGCTCGTTCGATGCTTTGAAAAAAGCATTGACCTCTGCTCTTTTATTGAGTCCTCCTGATTATAGCAGGGATTTCCTTTTGTATCTGGCAGCAACAGAATCTACCATTGGTATGGTTCTGGTTTAGGAGGATGATGCTCTTGCAGAGCATGTTATTTACTACCTTAGTCGAGGCTTGGTAGGACCTGAACTCCGGTACACTCCGATAGAAAAGTTAGCTTTAGCAGCAGTTCATGCTGTGCAGCGACTCCAGCATTACATTATTCTTCGCAAAACTTATGTTTTGGCAGCTGCCAATCCATTTCAGTTTGTCCTCAGTAGGCGAGTGATTGGGGGCAAATATAATAGATGGATTGTGATTTTACAGGAATTTGATCTTGAGTTCATGTCTGCCAAATCCAAGAAATCATTAGTTTTCACGGAATTGATCTCCGAGTTGCCCTGTGGAGAAGAGATGATCTATGATGAGTCCTTTCCGGACGAACACTTGTTTCTTATCTCTTCATAGGATCCTTGGTACGGGGATATCATTGTGTATCTCCAGACTGCGAAGTTTCCCTCTACTTTTTCGAAAGATGAGCGTCGTAAGCTGCGTCACTTGGCCAAGAATTATTTGATTATTGGTGATGCTTTGTACCGTCGAGGGGTTGATTCAATCCTAAGACGCTGCTTAACTTTCGAAGAAGCTGAGGTTGTGCTCAATGATTCTCACGGTGGAGCTTGTGGGGGTCATTTATCAGGGCTTGCTACAGCCCAAAAGATTTTGCGTGCTGGCTACTTCTGGCCCTCGATTTTCAAAGATTGTATTGAATCGGTCAAGAAGTGTCATCCTTGTCAGGTGTATACTCGAAAAATGCGCGCTCATCCAGCTCCACTTTTTCCAGTTGTTACTGTCGGACCCTTTACAAAGTGGGGTATGGATTATACTACTTGTAACCCGCCTTCGGCAAAAGGTCACAAGTACATTATCGTAGCAGTAGACTACTTTACGAAGTGGGTCGAGGCTATGCCTACTTTTGGGAATGATGGTGAGACTGCAGCTCTTTTCCTTTTCAACCAGGTTATCGCTCGTTTTGGTATTCCTAGAGAGATTGTCACTGATCATGGCAGTGATTTTCAGAATAGTATGATGGCTGAGTTGGCTCTCAAATTGGGTTTCCGGCAGGAGCATTCATCTCCGTATTATCCTCAAGCCAATGGGCAAGTGGAAGCCGTGAATAAATCCTTGAAGACAATTCTTCAAAGGACAATTGATAAAGCTAGATCCAACTAGCATATTATGCTATATCCTACACTTTGGGCATACAGGACGTCAGTGAAAACTGCAACTGGCTTTACTCCGTTTCAGCTAGTGCACGGGGTGGAATCCGTATTTCCTATTGAATGCGAGATTCCTTCTCTTAAATTAGCTGTTGAACTTCTTCCTGACACTTCTAGTCTTGAAGAATGGCTCCTTCATCTGGAACATCTCGATGAGCAGCGTCGGGATGCTGCCACGATGAATGAAGTGCATAAAAACCGAGTTAAAGTTCAGTACGATAAGGCGGTCAAACCCAGGGTTTTTTCGGAAGGTGACCTTGTTTTGGTCTATGCCCAAGAAAAATATGCCCTGGGGGCAGGAAAGTTTAAGTCTATGTGGTATGGCCCCTTCATCGTTAAAAAAGTCCTTAAGAAAGGAGCGTATACCTTGGTTGATTTTGAAGGGAACGAGTTGCCGGAGCCCCGAAATGGGCTCTATTTGAAGAAGTATTATGCCTAGGCTTTGGCCTGGCATGTTGCTTTTGTATATAGTAGTTTTTCTTTGTACATATCTGGTTGATTTTTGATCTTTGATGAGTTGGTGATGTTTTTGATCTGCTTTGGCAGGTTGTGTCGGATGTCATGAGTCACTTTGGTTTCACCGATGGTGCTAGTAGACACACCCGAAACTTAGCTTCCGCGGCTTGGGTGCTTCATTATCCTTCCGGTCAGCTGTTAGTATCAAGAGGGGTCTGCATTGGTCCTGCTTCCAATAATATAGCAGAATACACTGCAGTTGTTCATCTACTCTCGGAGGCAATATCTTTGGGTGTTGATTCGTTGGTAGTTTTCTTGGACTCTCAGCTGGTGGTGTCGCAGTTGAACAATACTTATTGGGTACGAGATCCATTTTTATTACGATTGTTCTTGAGAGTACGTTTGTTACAAAGGTCATTTCAATTTTTAACTTTCATTCATATTCCTCGAGCTGAAAATTGGTTTGCTGACTCATTAGCTAATCAAGCATTAGATTGGCATATTAATCATTCCATACAATAAAATTTTAATCATCAAAAACATCATACATTTTTGATACATTTATCACATCACATCAAATATCGATGTATATATATCATCAGAGTGTTCAAAAACTTTACAAAATTTGGATCCATAAGTTCATACAAAACTTGGGCTTATGCCCCGATCATGTTCAGTCTCAAAAAAGAATATACAGTCATCTAATACATAATATCTGTCTACTCCTGAGGTCCCTGCCCAGAAGTCGTGTTCCTATAGAACGTGACCGCGGTGGCAACTCGGCGGAATAATCGTACCCAGTCTCGGGGCACTCCTACCACCCGTCTCTGGATGGCTTCCGGCAGGTCTTCCACGGTAGCCATAGGTATTTGGCGGGTTAACCCCTCCAAATTCCTCTGCACAGCCTGGAGGGTCCTATCTGAATCCACTGTATCTGCTTCGCCCCTGCGGCGCTTGTGGCACAAGAAACCCTCAGGTCGCACTGGTCCAATATCTGTATCATGATCATGTTTACATTGTCAGTCATTATGAATCCAATCAAAAACATGTTTATTTTCATTTTTTCATATATATTTGAAAAAATCCAAAAAAATTATATAAGTCAAAATTTTTGCAAACTTACCGACTGTGCCCCATGCTGTGCCTGGTGGAAGAACTAGATCTGGATCTCCACGAAAGTCCATCCCGGCATAGGGATAGTCGTCCACTGCGATGATTTGTTCTCCCCACCAGCGGAAGAACTCATCGTCCCATGTGGTCTGGGGTACTTCACTACCCCCCAATCTCTTCATCATGTCCGCCCAACGAGCAATTCTTGGGTCCCTCGGGCTACTGATGGTAGAGATAACTCTGGGTCTCAATGCTGGTATCTTCTCAAAGAAGAATGTTGTCAAAATTGTACCGTAGCCAAAGTGTTTGGTCTTTGCTTGGCGGATTGAGGTCAACTGTTGTTTCATGTTCAGTAAAAGGGTTGTGCACCAATCATACACATGAGTCAAACATTCTACTGCTATGCTCATTTGCGTCCTGGACGCCTGATGTAGAGAGGCAGATCCTGCCACTCTGCCAATGGTGAAAAGGAGGATTTTCATGTGCAAATCCCGTAAATCTTTAATTGCAATCTGAGTTCCAACCTTTTTGGAACCCTCTACGCAATACACGTGGACATAGTCTTCCACGGTTAACCCTCCCGGGGGCTTCCCGTGCAAGTGTACTGGTTCTCCCCTCCGGGAGAGTCCAGTAATGAAATATATGTCTTCCACTTCAATGCGTATTGGCATCTGATCAATAATGAAGCAATCCTGATCTGGTTCCCAGTAATTTACGAGCATTTCTAGCAACCGCACATTGCTTTTCATATTTGGCATTTTGAAGAATTTGAACAATCCACAATTCCGAAGGATATTTTGCGCTGCTCGATCTTGCATGACCTCTTGATCAATTGCGCTATGCTCACGTTCTCTCCATGAGATTGTCATCCTGTCAAATTTCATTAAATCATGCATTAGCCAGGCTTTTTTAGTTTCGGACCTGTGCATACACGAATTTTTCATTGCACAGTCGCGTGTATATGCGACTTGCCTGTTATGAACCCGCGTATGCGCAAGTCCGCATTTTTTAGCAAGGGTTTTAATGGTAAAATTCACTAAATTTTAATTTCTAAATGGACAAAATGATTTGCAAGGATGATTGAGGAGCCTACCTGAAAATTCGGTGCGTTTCGACGGTCGGTTGTTCCTGATTTGACGAAAGAAGTTTTTTGCTCCAGAGCACTTTTTTCCAAATCAGCAATGCAATAATGAACCAAATATGAGGTAATTTGTCTATTTATGCCTAAAAAGTTGAAAATTTTTGCAAAAATTTGTTATGCTCATTTTTTCGATCTATCTTAAGCTGCATAACCCGGATGCTTGGAAGTGCCCAGTTTGGTATGTTTTCAGGTACATTTTGATGAATTTGAGATTTTTCCCGTTTTTGATCCATGATTACCGACTCGTCACGGCAGGTATATGATCTTCACTGGCATATAGGTTAGGGAAATCACTTTCCGTTGCATCTTGCATACTAGCCTCCATACTGATCACTTGCCATAGGGTCGATCCCATCAGGTCATGAGTATTACACCCATTTCACTCGCCGATTATTTAATCATGACTTGGTGGTAGAACCTTCCTTTACATGGGCTTCCTAGTTAGTTCCTCGCTATCACTTGTTGCCCATGCTGCGTTTTATGTAGGCTCGGGAGTCCTCTTTAGTCTCGCCATGTCTTATGTGTTGAAGCTTCATTCTTCTTCTTCATCACTATCATTTTTTCTGGCTTTTACCCTAGAGGCTCCCTGGTGTCGTTAAGTTGTATTATTGCATTGCATATTGGCTACTTGTTTATCCTGGCCTTTAGCCGGCTTCATTTGGACTCGATGTTTAAGCCAACTTTTGACCTTGACTCTCTGTACAAGTTAACCATTTCATGCACTTAGCTATCACGACTTGACACCTTTTTACCCATGGATGGAACGTTCCTCTGAGTATCGCTTACCAGTTTTCGCCACCTTGCATTGAGCATAGGATTGTTCCAATCCCAGGAACTAGTGCATATGATTTTTTGATACTCGTTCTATCCATTGTACCATAGCATTCTTTTATTCTTTTTCAGGCTTATTATATGAAAAAGACAAAAAAATTAAATATAACAAAAAGAGCGGGAACGGGATGTATCTTCGTTGTTTTGATGGCAGTACAGAGTCAGTTTGTCGCCCTTGAACAAAGCACATATACTTATATATTTCCTACATTTGGGATGGTTTTAGTTTTTGACCTAGGTTCAGCCTTTACCATGTTTCACTTGTCAGTCCTCCCCCGGTTGGTTATCTCTTCCAATCATATGGAGAGTTTGTTCTGCCTCCTGCATAACAGACTTATACAGTGTCACTTTTTATTGCCATGGTCATCACGAGTCGTGCTTTTGTTCAAGGGAAGTTTAGCCTGAGTCGGCCATTCTACGGTGTCTCTTGACTCATTATTCAGTCGGCCTTCCCGGTCTTGTCAGTATCATGTTCTATCACATCAGATGTTTTGGTCTTCTGCTCGTGCTGGTTTGAGAAGGTCCCCATTGACTTCTTGCCGGCAGGTTTGTCTCTTATCGACTACGACACATTGCTCTGAGAGCAAACCTAGAGCCGCACCTTGGGCCTATTTCTATCATTGATAGGTGACCTCGTGCTCAGCATTTGATCATCATCATGGGTCTTTGACTGAGTGGTTTCCCCTGTGTTCGACGTCAGCACACATTATCACACTTGGAATTCGTGCAGTACCTGGATTTCCATTTGACCCTATCGGTGGATTTCTCGCCTCTGTGTCAGCTTTCATTATTGGTTGGTTCAGAGGGTTTCTTCCGTGCGCTAGCTTCATCTTGTGCACGTCGGAAACGTACTTCGGTTTTGGTTCCATCACTCTCCTTCGTCCGATTCCTTCCAAATCTTGGCCTGCGGGTTACACTCGCACTGGACTGATGTAGGATGCCTTAATGCCTTCCTTCCAGCAGATCTTTTCCCATCGACTCCGACTCATTGCTCTGGGAATAAGGTCTAGAGTCTTTTTGTCAGTACCTTAGGGTTTGCAGTCATTAGTGGCAGACTCTTCGCTATCGACAGTGGGGATTCATTATTGCCTCCTGATTGGTAGATTCTTTCAAGTGTTCGACTTCAACTCATTCATTCGCACTTGTTAGATTGTACTGGGGCACCTTGACACTCATTTTCATTATCGGTGGGTTGTCTCGCGTTGGTTAACGGTATACATTATTGACCGGTAATCCAACGATTTCTCACATGGTCGACTTCAGCTCATTTATTCCCATTGTGTAGAATTGTGCCATAGTGATCGGTGAAGACCTCGGGTTGCATCAGCATTTCTCGGTTCACTTTTGACAGTCCATTCAGTTTCTGCCAGTGATGTCGTCCACTCTTATATGTTGCAGTTCAGTACAGCAACATCCTATATGTTGGCTCCCGAGTTGCGTGATAGTATCGTTTGTTCCACCCTTTATGATTTGGTACTTGGAGATTCAGTTACTTATTTGATCAGACATCCACTTGCAGCATCTTTGATCAGCTTTCTATATGTGATACTTGGACATTGATTCAGACTTACACTTCCGGGCCATGCTCAGATGATTCATTATGTACTTTCAGTTCAGCTATACTTGTATACATATTGGATCTATTCAGTACTTTCCATATGATGTATTTTTGACTGAGCATGGGTATGCCCGCCTCAGCATGAGTTGACTCTCTTTTTTCTTTCATTGGTTTTTGGCAGGCTGAAATCTGGTGAAGTCCTCTCTTGTCCTTGCGAAGTTCTTTCTATGTGCATAATACATTTCGGCCATCATGTACCCCTTCTGACCTCATATATTAGGGGGCATCTTTTATAGCATCATTTCTCACCTTCATATGATTCATGATTGTTTTTATGGCTTTGGGCACCCATTCCTACAGACTTGGACAAATTCACTAAAAAACAGTGTAAAAATCCCCATACGCGGTTATGCCCAGACTTTTCCGCGTGTATACGCGAGTCCACATGCACTTTTCCGCGTATGCCATTAAAATCATTAAAAAATATATAAAAATTCCCTATTTTTGGGCTGGGTTGATGGTTACTCTGGTAGTTCAACCACCCCAGCACGTGGCCAACTGTTTCCAACTGTTGAAACTACTTTGAGGGAGTATAAAAGCACCTCATGTGTATGGCCTAAGGGGGGGAGAGAATTATTGATATTATACTCTGTTGGTATTCCCTATCCAAGTCTGAATTCCCGTGCCTCCTGCACTTCCCAGTTCATTTCAAGAAACCTTTGTTTCTTGGAGATGCTCATTCCTTTATATGTCATCTCGTTTGCACCAGTTCGGAAAGAATCTTAGCGAGGCAAGGGTGGGACGGATCCGGACGATGGTCTGCTCGAAGATCGTGGAAGGATTCAGGTGATCTCTCCACTCGTTATTTCTGTACATGCTATTTATAATACGGAAGTACCATCTTGTTCCCGAAATATACGTGTTAGTGTCTGCTTACATATATGAGAATATTGTTATTTAAGCATTCATTATGGTTTATCTGATGTTTTATATGGATTTCACTAACATTTAGAGTAGATATATGCTGTACAACCGGTTCTTCGTGTTTTTTTCTTCTTGTCTTTCAGGTTAAGAAAGAAGAAGGGTTGCTGGGGGTTTGGACCCCGCGGGATCTGCTTCAACCGTAGGACCTACGGGTAACTTCCTCGATCTACTCTATTTAGTTTTTCATGAACATGTATGGTTGTGTGAGTCCTTCTTAAGTAGCATGCCCCTGCTCTGTGGAGGTTGTAACCCAACGAACCTCTAGGGTGATTTTCCCCGAAACAACATAACAATTCTTTTTCTAATCCTCCAGATCACACAAAGTGCAGGAGGAGAGCATACTCAAGAATTATTAATTTTTTTTACATAAAAATCCTTTTTCTGATCCGCCAGATCACACAAAGTGCAGGAGGAGAGCATACTCAAGAATTATTAAAAAAAAAAATTTAGATGTAAGAAATAAGGTCTCCTAATTACACTTCCCCGGCAACGGCGCCAAAATGTGTAGTCAATTTAGTGTCCTAAATTTCTAACATAAATTATCAACCAGGGCTAGTAAACTGATGAATTGTGGTGCACTATATGTGCTTAAGTGACCTCTTCCTTACTTCGTTGTATGTATTTTATTGATGTTTTTGGGGGTTTTGTCTTTTTAGTACTTATGTTCAAAAGATGAAATCAAATCTATGTCAAAAAGAAAATAAAAAGAAACCTTAGACTCAAAACAAAGTGTAATTGTAAATTCTATCTCTAATTAGGAAAATGATGAAAAACAGAACATTCTAATCCATGGATATCCTAGCTTGCAAATGAACATGAAATGTAACTCAACATAATACAACCAAATCTCTTTCATCTAATATTGATATGTTGGAAGAGCTTTTAAGAAAAAGAATGGTTGTAAGATAATGCGGATCTTTTAATCTAATTGCAAAACAAAAAATGCTAATTAACTCAACATAATACAACCAAATCTCTTTCCTCTAATATTGATATGTTGGAAGAGCTTTTAAGAAAAAAGAATGGTTGTAAGATAATGAGGATCTTTTAATCTAATTGCAAAACAGAACAGTAACTTAAAACATTATAGTGAAATCTCATTCATTTGATAAAGGTTTGTTGGAAGAGCTTGAGAAAAAGATTACTATAATGTAGTAAGGATCTCCTATGAAATGCTGAAACAACTTATAACATTACAACTAAATCTCATTCATGAGTTAAAGGTTTATTGGAAGAGTTTTTTGAAAGAGATTAATCATAATGTGATAAGGATCTTCTATGAAGCAAAACAATCAATAACTCACAATACTACAACTTAGTCCCATTCGTGAATTAAAGATTTATTGGAAGAGCTTGTGAAAGAGACTAATTACAGTATAATGAGGAATCTGATCTAAAATTGTGTGAACAAAATATTTCTTGTACAGAGATTGACAGTAGGGGCTTTTACTGGTTATTTCACCTTTACTAGAAAGGATGAAACCAGAAGCTTCTGGCCCTCTTACTGACTCTGCCTAAAGAAATATAATGTAAACACTAAAAACTAAATAACAGAAAATGAAATGTTAATAACTCAAAATATCACAATTGAATCCCATTCATTTAATAAAGATGTTTTGGAAGAGCTTGAGAAAGAGACTAACTGCAATATCATGAGGATCCTTTATCTAAGCAAATGACATGAAAAATAATGCTAAAAGCTATGATTTCAGAAAGAAATCTAAGTAAGGAAATATGACAAAACAGAATTGAAAACAACTTATCTAGAAAACATGCAAAACCTCCTTGAATAGCAGGGGCCCTCTGCTACCAATTTGGTGTAATCCTTCTTCAGCTCCTTAAAATTGTAATCAAAACACCATCAAGGAACTTCTTTATTGAAAAAAACTCACAAATCTACATCCCATTCCATCTTAAGCTTTGTTACAAAAGACTCTCTATTCCTTTCTCTCCTTCTCCTATTTTTCACTATTTTTTCACTACCCATGATAGGAGAAAGCTTCTCCTATTTATACAAAATATGAGGAGTTATCTCATTAATGGGAGTCCATGAATCTCTCCCTCCATCTCTAGAGTTACAATCAAAATAGGAAATGATAAGACACATGTCTTTCTAGAGTTTCAACACAACTAAGAAATGAGACACATATCCTCATGATTCCATGATCTTCTCCAACCAAATTCGAATTTGGCCTTAGAGTGCCACATAAGGGTCTTCTAGAAGTCTCCTTTTGACCTACACATGTCACAAAACTCATAACACATATATAGATATATGAAACTATGTTAATTTTCTAGTTTCTAATCATAAATTCACTTTAAATACATAAAATAAATAACTTTCGAAGACAATGATCCTAACCCATATATTTATGAAAATGGTTACTTGATGTAGGGTTTTAGGTCAGATGACTATGAAATAAGAGCTAAATGGTTATGACATAATGGAAATATGTATGAATATGGAAAACACTTTTGAGACTCAACAAATGGCTTGAGGAACAGCGAACCTAGAAATTATATGATTAAATACGAAAGTTGCAACAGTCTTACCGTCAGCCGAAAATATAGGCATCGCCTCGGCCGATTTAGTAAAATAATCCACTGCTAAGATAATATATGCATGCCCTCGGCCGAGTGAGGGTTACATGTAATAAAATTGATACCCCATTTCGCGAAAGGACCAACAGCAATTATGGGATGAAGAGGAGCGGGTGGCGCACACATTTTACGATCAAAAAGTTGACAATTGTGGCATTTTCGTACTGCATAAATACAATCTTTGAATAACGACGGCCAGAAATAACTAGCGCGCAATATTTTTTGGGTTGTGGCATACCCAGACATATGAGCACCACATGCTCCAGAATGGCAGTCATTTAATACCTTTTCAGCTTCTTTATGAACAAGACAGCGTCTGAAAACATAATCCGCTCCACGACGATAGAGTGTATCACCAATGATATTATACTGTTGGGATTGGAAGCGTATTTTCCATTGCTGAGATTGTGAAATTTCGGGCTGAAAAGATTGGGTTTGGAGATAAACAATAATATCTCCATACCATGGATCGAAAGTACTGATAAGAAACAGATATTCGTCCGTAATGAGCTCTTCTACCACAGTTTCAGTATCAGTAGAGGGAAAATCACACATCAGTTCCGCAAATACCAAAGATTTCTTTGCCTTGGATTTCTCAAACTCCAAGTCAAATTCCTGCAGGATAACTATTCATTTGGAATACTTGCCCCTAGCAATTGTTTGGTTAAGATATACATCATAGGGTTGCAATCAGAAATGATTGTGGTTTTACGCAACAAGATGTAGTGCCTAAATCTTTGGACAGCTTGGACAGTTGCCAATGCCAATTTCTCCACATGTGTATACTTGATCTCGGTCGGATGCAGATTCTGACTAAGATAGTAAATCACATGTTCAGTATGAGGTTCGTCTTCCTGAACTAACACCATCCCAATGGTGGAATGAGAAGTAGCGAGATACAAAATGTAATTCTGGTTGTAGTTGGGAGGATGCAATAACGGTGCATGGGTTAACGCGTATTTAAGTGCATCGAAAGATCGATCAGCTATCTCATCCCAAAAGAATTGAATATTTTGTTTCAACAACCAGGTGAAACCCTTTGTAAGCTTGGCATAGTTAGGAATGAACCGACGTAAAAAGTTTGCTTTCTCCTGCAAACTTTGGAGTTAGCGTAAAGTTGAAGGATGAGGTAATTTAACAACAACTTCAACCTTCGACAAATCGACACGAATGCCTGATTTCGAGACAAGAAATCTCAGTAAACGACCCGACTCGACACAGAAAACACATTTGTGTGGATTTAGCCTAATCTTATAATGCCGACACCTCATAAAGATAGCTCGTAAGTGTGTGAGATGGTCGGCCCTGCGTGACGAATGAGCAGGTAAATCATCGAGATACGGCTGCACAATGTGCTTAATGTCATGAAACGCATAAGACATTGCCCTTTGAAAAGTTGCTCCAGCATTCTTCAATCCAAAGGGTAGTTTGTGATAAGCAAATGTCCCCCATGGACAAATAAAAGTTGTTTTTGGCTGATCAGTAGGGAGTATGTTTATTTGATTATAGCCCGAAAAGCCATCCATAAAGGAAAACATTTCGCTACCGGCACAATCATCGATTATCTGATCGATATAGGGAGTTGGATAATTGTCTTTGGGACAGGCTTGATTAATATCCCTATAATCGATACATACTTGTATCGTTCCTTGTTTTTTAGTCACAGGAACAATATTTGATACCCAATCCGTTAAGGGAATTGGATAAATGAAACCTGCACGCAGTAGTTTTTCAACTTCTGCTTTGATAGCAGCAGCTTTTCTAGGATGTATTTGACGTAAACGTTGACGAACAGGTTTGGCATCCGGGTAAGTCTTGATTTCATGTATGACGATTGACGGATCAATTCCTTGCATTTCTTCATAAGGCTAGGCAAACACATCACGGAATTCTTGAAATAGGGCTTTATAAGCTTTAATTTCATCTTCAGTACAACAAGCACCTATATGAATGTTTTCAATTATTCCTGGTTTTACTGAAATGTCAATTGGAACCGTTCGAGAAATATTTTCCAAATTTAATTCAGAATCGGGATTTTGCAATGGATTCTAGGGTTCTTTGGCATATTCAGCAGTAAAAATTGAAGCGAAATCATCTTAAAAATGATCTGGTTCAGGTAAAAACGAAGATCGGTGATGCAGATCTTCCCATGGTAAATCATCAATAGACAAAAATTCACGAATATGCTCATCAGTATGAACAACATCTGGAAATGTCGTTGTGGCTGAATTGGATATAGAAAGTGATTCCTCGGGGATCCCATTCATTGGATCGATTCCGGTTGAAGAGGTGTCAGAAAGTGACTGTACGGCCTGGTATGCAAGTTCAAATGGACTCAAAGGCATCATGCCCTCAATTGAATCTAACTCGGAATCAGAAGGTATGATCCAAGGATCATCAAACATAATAGTATTTGACGAAATCATGTGAATAGTTGCAACAACAGGCGATACATTAGGAGGAGGAAAGGCAAAAGTTCCTAGTAAACCAGAATCTTTAACTAATCCTACTCCAACATCCTTATAAGGGATAGTCACTTTACCAACGTGCTGGATTGTTTCTGTAGAGGCTGGGTCGGAAGAGAAATAAGTTAACTGATCTATTGTGACGATATTTCCTTGATATGGAAATTTTATGAGTCGAAAGACCGAAGAAACAACAGCAGTCATCGCATAAGACCAACTGCGACCTAGAAGAAGGTTGTAATCTAGAGGGGCATCAACCACTTCCACATCTAGATTTACGGTTTTACCTTCGACCCCTATGGGTAAATCCTGCAAAATACCAAAAGCGTGAAAACCTCGACCATCAAAAGCCTTAAGAATCATCAGAGATTGGTTAAGTGTAGGAGAACCAAGCGATTTCCAACACTGAATCGACATAATACATGTTGAAGCCCCCTCATCAATTACAGTCCGATAGATTGGTCTATTTTTTACTAACACTGGTATCTGGAAAGCCATTTTATGAGGCAAACGAGGTGTACTATTTTCTAAATCAAATATTATAAAATTAGAATCCTGAACATCTACAGCTCCTATAGCATACAAAAGCAATTTACGTTGTGTTGGGCATGATTGCAGCACTTCCAAAGCCGACATTGTTGAAGGGGAAATAGCTAAGTCTTCAACAATGTTGTAATTCTGAGTAGCTCTCCCATGTGGATTGAAAGCTGATTTACGAAGAACACCTTTAGCAGGCGGTTTGATTATTAAGTGTGGATTTTGTTTCTCGATCTGTAGCGGACCAGAAACAGGAGGAGGTGTAGTTGATGCATTTGTATTAGAAGATTCTGCTTCTTTACCATCAACAGGACTCTTAGTACCATAATCTTGTGATCACGTTGCAATCCTTACATGAGACATCATCAAAATAGGTTCTTATGAAGCAGTCGAAGTAGAACCAACCATTTTGCTATCTTGAGTTGGAAAAGGATCCTTCAAGATAGCAGGTTGTTGTGAACCTTTGACGAATTTTACAAACTCTGCACGATGTGGGCATTCCTTAGTGAAGTGATCCTTGTCACAAATGTAACAAGGGTAAAGAGGCTTGCGCTTTTCGTCATTGGATTCATTTTTATCAGTTTTCTCTTTCGAATTTTTCTTGTTTTTATTCTTCCCTTTATTTTTACCACCGGATTTAGATTTAGCCGTAGATGTCTCCACGACATGAATGTCGGCAGAAATTTCGGGGGAAGATTATCCTTTCGGGGAATCTGGTAAGGTTATAATAGGAGAAGAATTCTTTGAATATTTCTTCTTACTTTTCGTATTGAATGTACCAATCATGCCATCAGCAGCATGAGACCCTAAAGGAGCAACAGCTATCTAAACTTGTTTTGGAAGGTCGGGGATTTTTTCGTGTAAAGTACCTGACTGCATGTAAACGAGATCAAGGTACTGAGCTTGAGTAATCACTTGCTCTTCAGTAACAACACCGGCCTTAGCTACATCTTCAGTGATCTTGGGTAACAATGATTTAACAAACCATTCTGCCAAAATTTGATCTGGAATATAAACTTTCACCAAACGCCTTCTACGTCGACATTCATGAATATGATCAGAAATATACGTAGACGTAGATTGCTTAAGTGAAGTTAATAATTTTGTGCCATTGTCGTATCTGACAAGCAACTGAAAGTGAGCCAAGAAGGCAGTTGCTAACTGACTGAAATTATGAAACGAGCCTCGTGGTAACTCAATGTACCATTTGGCTACAAGACCAATAAGAGTTCTTTGGAAAAGACGTAAGCAAATCGAATCATCAATAATTTAATTAGACGCACACCAGAGATGATAATTCATGACATGATTTGATGGATCCTCTCCTGACTTACCTTCAAACTTCGGTATATCACTGGGCAACTTATGCAGCATTGGCGACCAATACGGATAATAGAAAATTGGATCATTCGTAAGGTGCGTCAAATCAGGTAAATCCAAAGTTGCAATAAATGGTAACTGACGGTTAGGGTATTGAAAACCTTGAGTAGCTAAAGCAGTTCCAGGAGGTGGATACCCAGGATAAATGGGAATTGGATTTGCGTTAGGAATCGTGTAACCTCCTGGAAAACCAGGATTAACCGGACCAAACTGGGGTTGTTGAGGCTGCTGATAAGTGTAGCCAGGGTACGGTTGATACAGATAATTTGGATTTTGTGAACCGGGACCGAATTGAGGATATCCCTGGTACGGTTGATACGTGAATTACGGTTGAATTGTGACAAATTTAATCGTATCGGCTTGTCCTCCAGGCATCTAAACCAAAGTCTGGACGGAAGGCCCTGACTGGGGTACAGAGACTTGAGGGATTTGCCCGGATACAAGGATTGCCGAACTCGGAGTTACAGATACTCCAGAAATAGGTGTTACAGGTTGGACAGATGTAGTAGAAATTGCAGAAGTTTGAGGCGGAGTCTGAGGTGAACTAGGCCCAGCCTGCTAAACAAAACTAGGTGCAGGAGTTTGAATAGTAAGCTGGACAGGTTGCTGGGTTGGACCAGAAACCAAAGGCAGTCCAGGTTGAAAAGGTAATTGCACATTAGGCTGCATAGGCTGTTGATATTGGGACGGATCCCACACCATATTCATGCCGGGATATTGTCCCATAGAAGGTTGAACGTAAGGACCATAACTTGGTTGAACGTAGGGTTGATAAGTAAATGGTAAATTTCTGGCTCCTTGAAAAGATGACTGAACAGAAGGCTGTTGGTAACCTTGAATTGGGTACTGACCTTGAGGTTGATAACCCTAAGGCGCGTACTGAAGCTGGGGTTGATAAGGACCCTGAGGAGCATATTGAGCTTGGGGTTGACCTTGGGGTGTGTATTGTCCTGAAGGTGGATAACCCTGAGGTATGTATTGCCCTTGGGGTTGTCCCCCAAAATAATATGATTCCACAGTTTGTCCTAGGAAAAAGCTACCTTGAGGTTGACCCCCAGGCGGTAACTGACTTCCTGAAGGTTGCCCCCCAAGCGGTAACTGACTACCTTGAGGTTGCCCCCCAGGCGGTAACTGAGTTCCCTGATATTTCCCTCCAGGCGGTACCTGACTACCTTGAGGTTGCGGATTCGGAATATTACCGGACATCATAAAAATGTGCCCTTCGTTCAACGTTTCAGTTTTAATTCCACTTAAACCAGATGATAACACGCTTTCAATCGGTTGAGGAGATGCCCCCGAGAAAGTACCAGACAGAGCCTGATATCCCGAAGGAACAGAAGGACCACCATGTAAAAATGATTCCGGTGTCTGGGAAAACATGGATGATTCTCCTGCCATAATGGATGACAGATAATAACCTCTGGGTGTTGGATGAAATGGAACTCGAGGTGGAGAAAAAGCAAGACCCAGATTCTCTAAAATATTGGTTAAAGATAAGTACCAAACAGTAGTTCGAATAGGGTTGTAGAAAATTGATTCACGTTCCCTAAGATGTAACGATTGAGGGGAATGGGGAAGAAATAACTCTTCGTCTGGATTAGTGAGTTCTTCAATAGAAATTAGTCCAAATGGAAGATTTTCAGTGACAATATTTCTTACCCTAGGTGAACCAAGATCGCTGGAAGTTGGTGAAATAAATCCCGAATATGTTTCCAAAATAGAAGGTTCAGTTTCAGGTTCAGAGATTTCAGGTTCGTCAGCCCATTCACTGGCAGGAGAAATACTACCAGTAACTTCAGAAACTGAAATCGGTTCTTGAATGTGTTCTGTTATGGGTATTTGATAATCAGGATGAACCACTATGGATGAAGTTCCAAGTTCTGTTGATTCAATCCTACCGCTACTAGACGATACCAGAGCACGAAGCCCTTCAAGCTGACTTGGTGAATATTCAGGGGGTTTCCCTTGTAGTCTCCGAGATTGTCTCGGCAATTCCGCCACGTTTAATTATTTAACTAATCACACGCAAACAAATAAAATTTCAAAGAAAACACCTAAAGTCTCTAAAGAAACAAACAGCTGAAACACACGCTCAAAAATCTACGAGTTCAAACCACACACAAACAGTAACTCCCCGTACTAAAAACACTAGTTGGTGATAAAATCCAACTTAGTAGAAATTTAATACAGAAAGGGCGGTTGGAATAGTTACCCCGACAACCTGCTTAATGAAACAGACTGGCACACACAAAACCATCTCGTGTGAAGAGAACCCCCCAGAGAGTCCAAGTGAGTCTAGTCGACGTCTGCTCCAGGTACAGTGAGATCTTTCCTTCATCGTCACCTTAGGAAATAATCTTAAGATAATGGACACTAAGGTTACCAATAGTAACAAATATAATTGGGGGAACAGTCTACGATCCGATCTCACGCGCAAGGGCAGAGTAACAAAGCTTAATCCCCTTGAAGTTTCCTCGACATGGTTAATCCGAGGTTTACCGACAAGTGACCCCAGGCTCCTCGACAATGGTTAATCCGAGGTTTACTGTTTGTAATACGCACAAAATCTTCTATCTTCCCCAATGAAACATAATTGATTGTCTCAAAGGTTCGGACATGATCTCGTGATTGACTTCTTTAAGAGAAGCTTCCCAGATTATCAAATTACAATTGGGTTTATTTCCTACCGCAAGATTTGTCTACTTGTTTGTTTTACTACCTTGGAGAGTTAATTACTCCCTACTCCAAGATACTAGCCTAAGCTATGTTGGTGATAAGAGCCCTAGAAAATAAAAATATTGCTAGATGAATTTCAATTAAGCGTTACTTTTAAGAGATGTTTCTTAAGTCAATAGGTGCGGAAGTGAAACTCTGATGGTGTGAAAACTCGACTTCGAAAAACACTAAAAATGCACCTAAAAATGATAATCAAATCGTTTCCTTTCAATGAAATTCTAATTAAGGAAAAGTTGGAGAATGCAATCCTTTTATTGAACAATTCCTTCTTTAAACATTAAGAGAAATTGAAAGAAAATATTTTTGTCTTTTCAGCAATAACATCAAAGCTCATAAGAAAATCCTTTCACTTTCAAAAACTTGAAGCTACAAAACAAGTTTTCTTCAAAAGAGATCTACAAAATTCTATGAAAAACACTCAAAACTATCAAACTAATTCTGAGACCTGCAAATTTTAATAACCTATTTGAATAAAAGCTTTAAAAAAAAATTTGAAGAATGTTTTACTTAGTTATTCAGCAAACTAAGGATCTATTCGTTCAAAATAACAAACAGATCAAAAACACTCAATTATGTTTTTATAAAAAATGAAATTTAAAAACCAATAACAAAGTTTATTTTCGAAGATTTGCAAAGAAACAGGCAATTATATTTCTCAATAAAGGATGATTTCACAATCAGGCCACATTCAGAAAAAGACAAAAGACCAATGTAATCTCAGGTATTTTAAATAGTCAATGCTTCGAATCGCTACAAAGACCAAGCGAAAGACAATCCAAAACGCAAAACTTTTAGAAAATCATCAAAACACCAATACTACTAAGATTCATTCACAGAAAGCTTTTGACAGAAACAATCATCGATTTGGGCAGAAATCAAAAACTCTAAATTAAAATAAAGATAAACTAAATAAATAAATCTAAAGGTTTTTCAAAATTTTAACAGGGCCCGCAGTCTTGCAGAAGGAACAGGTGCGGTACCACACTGTTTACTAAAGCAGAAATGCGAAACTGCCCGTATTGTGCAAAGAAGACAAAGTGCGATCCCAGGAAAAATTAGAGAAAAACATAAAAGATCTCAAAATTTTCAAAAACAGAGAAAACCTAAGCTACCCAGGCAGATGTCTATCAATCAAAAACTAGGAAAAACGTTTCCTCAAATCAAAATAAAAGAGAACCAAAAACAACAAGTTATTTCCCCAGTGGAGTCGCCAATTTGTTGGAGGATTAATCCGTCTTGCGGACAAGACCGATCTCCCTAGTACTAAAAGTATCTAGCAACAAACAGCCAAATAGACTAATCTTTCTCTAAGCATATACGATCTATGAAAAGCTCTATAGAGGTGTTAAGGACTTACCATTTGTCCAGTGCTTGCTTGAAGTCGTTGTTGTCCTTCGCGCGCTTGAAGGAGTCTTCCTCGTAAACCTGCAGTCACAAGCAAACAAAATATTACATAGCACCTGTATAGAAATCATCATAAACCATGCTTATCATAGTGATCAAGGAATCTATGAAATAAACCATTGATTGAAAGCTTATTGAGAAAAATGAGTATATTTGTATTAATTTCAAAAGAAGAAAATCCTTACAACCTTAGCCTTGATGTTGCATAGGACTTTCCGGGGTCCAAAGAAGTCATCTCCTTTACTTTGATAAGCTCTGCACTCCTCAATCAAGACGAATAGAGGTATGTAATCTCTCCTCACAAAAGTCTTAATCAACTGAGTCTGAATCTCAACAGCACTTAACTTCAAATATTCTAAAGCTTCAACTCCCTTTGAGGCTATCCAATGCCTCTTTTTATAGTGGAAAAGAAGAGGTTTTCTGTTCCAAGTATGAAGGGATAGAATCCTCCTTCAAATGGATAAGCTCCTCACATCAAGGGGTTAGCTCCATAAGGTAAGGGATTCATGCACCTCACAAGAGCGGTTCTGCCACCGCAAAATCCATTATAGAAGCTTCCAGAATTTACTTTAATTGAGCTTTTTGGAATTTACTTGTGCCTTTTTAATATTACAGGGGTCCGCACCTATAACAAAGATAAAGTGCATTCAGGTACGTAGGATAGCTGAACATTGGGTGCGGGACCGCAGGCAAGATAGCTAGAAAGTGCGATACCAAAGTTTAGGAGACTTTTAGGAACTTTTTCTGATTTTCAAGGCTTGGCATGAGGAACTAATATGTTTAGACTTGCAAAGGAAGAAGTATGAGTTACAATGAGCTCATACACATAGCAGAATATCAGGATGACAATTTTTAGTGTAACACCTTTGTTGCCGCAGCGTGGTCCATTGTATGTACTTGTCCTCATAGCTCCCCACGGGATAGTATTGTTCCTTGATGGCATCTCGGAAAGAATTCCTAGTGGGTAAAACTGAGAACAAATAGGGTTCTATCTCGTCCTTTTTCTCACAGTAGGTTTCCCACCAGTCCTTGATATGGGGGGTAGCTTTGAGGAGTGTAAAAATAATCTTCTCCCAGTCGAAAAATTCATCAACCGAGAAATATCCTTCTAATATATTCAACCATATATCTACGGAATCTACATCTATTTGACCCTCAAATATGGGAATGTAAAATTTTGCTTGTACCTTAACGGGAGTTGCGCCTCCAGAGTGGCTCCTGGATGCAGATGCGCCACCGGTGGGCAGTCGTTGAAGGATCTGGGCAAAGTTATCCATCGTCGCGTTCCTTTGTTTTTCGAGGGTCTCCTGATAGGATCTCCTACTCCCTCGTCTTTCTTTTCGTCCCCCATGGGCATCCATTGGGGTTTGTGAGGCTGATCTTGCAAAGGTTCCACCAGGTCGAGCCCTAACTCCTTATGCCCCGACCTTGTTGGGGACATGCAAATAAGGATCGAGAAAAAGCAGACCGCTCTGATACCACTGATCCGGATTTATGCAGAAATGCAACGGAATACACATATAACCATAAATACAAAGATGCAACGGAAATAACACTTCATTTCATTAATATCAAAGAACTAAAATTCGCTTATAGATAGAATGGAAATAAACTAGCTAGGGTGTTGGTAGCGAATCTCTGAGAAGATATGTGGTGGCTACATACCTCTAAATTGTGTTACAATGAATCTCGAGGGCCTATTTATTATTGAGAAACAATGGAGAACTTTAAACGTCCAAAAACCTAACCCTAGGAGATGAAGCGCCAAAACTATGGGCCTCGTTTCGGTAAATTAGTGTTTCAACTTCTCGAGGACGTAACTTCGGCATACGATCTCCGTTTGACGTGGATGATACATTGTTAGAAATATCTATTCGAGGAATACAATTGTTGCCAATTTCGAAATGAAATTAAATTCAGTAGACAAACGATGCCCAAAAAACGTCGTTTAGGGCCTCCAAACAGCTCTAGAAGTTCAAGACCCGAAAAACTACTAAAAATAGTAAGTTGTGCCAAAACTGAAAAACTGGAAGAGACAATTGTGGGGCCCCAAGTGGAATAGGCGGGTGGCCACGAATATCCACCTGGATCAGAAATTTGTCTTATAAAACTGACTTATTGAATAGTGATATGTTGTGAACTATTTCCGCATATTATTGTTTAATTATTGATGTTACTGATTAAATGATCAATATCATTTTTTATAACTACTTCCTGAGTGTTGTTGATTGATTATTTCAGTTAAGAGGTCTCTAGATAGGATGTGTTTGGTATTCACAATGTCTGTTAATTGAACTACTTCGTCAGCTTGTTATTCATTTAAAACAAACATATTTAAATCTCAATTATTTAAAACGTCTTGCCCTCAGTTGGGATAGATCTATATCTGCCTAATTGAGATAGGATTAAAATAGTTTCTTTTGCTTGCATCTTAGAATAATTTTGCATATAGATTAAATTCTACATCCGTAAAAAGTCCACTTACCAAAGAGGCAAAACTTTAATTGTGGCTTGGCTAAGCCCAAATTAGCTTAAAGATCACTTTATTAACATAACAGCAATAAAAATGATCTGATGTCTCTTTCCCATTGGTAGACAAAAGTTATATTTTAAGAAAATGAAGATTCAGAGAAGGTAACTGGACCTAGTTAAACCAGTTGGATCCACCATTCTAAACGGAAAAGGAACAAGTTCAAGGTCGGGACCAGGTGTTCATCCCCCATGTTGTTGCAGCGAATTTCGAGGCTTCAACATTTTGGCACTAGAAGGAGGGCTGAGACTTGTTTTCCTTTGGATTATTTTGTATTCTAACATTTTATTTTCATTATAATGGCTCATTTAAAACTTCCAATTTGGAGTTGTATTTCTAGACAAGCATCTTTCAATACTCCACCATAAATAGTAAGACACTTGTCTCACGTAAAATTTAACGGTAAGAGAAATACTTCTGCATTTAATCATATTTTACAATTCATTCAAAAATTTTCAAATTCTACTTTTCATGATATTGATGAAGATATTTTATGCAGGAATTTTAATCTTACATTCTTGGCAAAGCCAAAAGCTGGTGTTAATCACTTCCAGTTGCCTCAATCCACACTTGGGAACAATTTATTACAATCTTCCTTTGTAAATTTGATGGATATATCTAAGAACAAGTATGTGACGATTTTAAAGATCTACGAAGGTTTGAAGGTGAGTCTTTAATTTATTTTAGCATTAGGTTTCATTTAAATTGTTTAAAATTTAAAACTGAAGATAAACCTTTGAAAAAAGAATTATTAGATTGGTTTGAACATATTTGCTCTCTTCCTTCCATTCATAATCCATGTGAAATTATTTCAAACTTTGATCAATCTCCTTCTAATTTCATTAACATAAGTAAGAATTCCAATATTGAGGTACAAACAAATGATGATAAAGTGACTTCAATTTTGTATAATCAATTCCTTCAATTACTGCACATTTCCTAAAGTATTGATAAAGATCAAGGTGCACCTTCACATGTCAATGAATCTCAATCACAAAGCTTGGAAAATTTTACTAATCAATCGCAAGAAGATATTAGCAAAACTCTTGAAGAAAATAATGCTTTAAAATCTGAAAATAGGTATGAGTTAGAATCAGAAAATCAGAGCATAATCCGGCAAGTACCAGCAGCGATTAAAGTTTCCAATAATACGCAATCTGTTGTACAAATTTCTGAATTCTTTTACGATGAACAAATGCCAAATTCAAGACAACAAAGCTACATTCTTCAAGAAAGCATAAGTAGCCAAGTAAATGATCTTAAATTTGAAATTTGCAATGAATAAAATGCAAAAGAGTTCTCAAATAGAGACATTTTCAAATACATTGTTTCATATTCATATTTTTCTCTTTATCCTCATAATTTTTCTAATATTAATTTTTCCTCTCTTCCTGTTAAAGATATTTCAGAAAACAAAGAGGCTGATATAAATGAATTGTTGATTAGTTTTTATCAGGATAGAGAATTAATCAATGATCATTCTTCTGGAATTAATGAACATGAGCTCAATATTCCTTCTTTTTTTCATACATTGAATGATATCTAAGGGAATTATAATGAATGTCATGAGGTAATTTATGATAGCTACTTTGACATTGAGGATATTGATTTGTCTTCTTTACAACTGAATCCTCATGATCAAAGTTGAATCACGTGTGAAAATGAAAAACAATCTGATTCAGAAATTATTTCAAAGAGATCTCATTTTCAAACAATTAATCATACTTATGATTTCATCATTCAAGAAACCATTCCAATATATGATTTATATGATGATCAAGTTTGCATTCCGATTCAAAGTCATACCCTTCTCTTTAATTCACAAGTGGGTACCAACAATAATTCTAATTGCATTATTCTACCCAATTATTGTGAAGAGGAAATTGCTTTAAGTCACTCTCAATTGTGTTGTAACAATAATTGTAACATTATTGTAAACTAAGATTCAATTTTGTTGTTATTCCATCATTTATTTTTAACTTCAAATTTATTTTCTATTTTTAGTCCTATATTTTTGGATACATTGTGTTGGCATATTGAGCAGCTCAATTTTGAACACTCAATTAATGCATTGCCTCCATGGAAAAATAAAGTTTCAAATTATAATTGTGAACATCAAGAATTATTAAACTTCCAATTTCAATCGATGTTCATTCCTTATCAGTTACCTCTTACTTCTCAATAGCAGTGCCAACAAGAGAGTGTATTTTCACTTTATGACCAGCAATATAATTCAATTAATAATCTTTTGTTGGATCTATTGCACTTCCATCCGTTTTTCATTGACTCATTTGAAAGACATTTGGAAATTTTTCCTTCATATAAGATCGTTTATAATTTAACACTTGAACATAACACTAACAAAACTACATAGGCCATTGTTTCTGAAAGATCATTTCTACAACTTGGCTTGTCATCTTCTCTTTTAAACCTCTCCCACTCAATAAAGAAAATCCATCGAGATTTCTATGATCCAATTTAAATTCAGTTGGAAATGGCATTTCAATAGAAGGTAATGGTGAATAAGCTACTAACAATTAAGATACATGCTTCTTTTAGATTTAGCTTTCTTAGTTTAATTATATTTGCATTTTTACTAATGTTTGACATGTACATACATGCAGGAATTAAAATCCTCACGTGGTTACATTGGAAGTATGACTATACCTAGTCATGTTTCCTTCATTGAGTTAGAAATAGGAATAGATTAATTTTCTTTTCTGTTTGCATTCATTTTATTATTTCAGATTTTTAATAAAACAAGTAATGAATCCAATTTCTTTTGGGCATCCCATTTCAATTATAGAAAAGCAGCCTAGAGAATTTTAGAAGCTCTTGAATTATCATATCACGCTTATTTTTCAAGCCTTCAATTTTCTTGTTTTTCACAATTCATAAGATTGATCATACATGAAGAAATTATAAGAATTTTCTACTACTTCACAATTTTTTATTCACAAGTAATTCTAAGAACTCATTGTTATAGGTCAATTTGGGCACCATTTCAACTGTACATCATCCCCGGGACCAATGAATAGGTTCTATCATCCCCTATCATTTCAGTTGCTACATGCCCTAAGACAAAGAACAAGAACAAATCACCCATGACTTCCATTGCAAGGTTTCCAAGATTTAAAGTACATGTTATATCACCTATGAGCTCACCAACACAGACTCTCAAGGGGATACTGCTTTGCATATGCAGGCACCTCCACTCAAGGGTGCTTTGCAAAGAACTTCTCGACACTCAAGGATGCGTTGGTCAAATTAAAAGCGAAATTCTCATTATTCTGGAATCTCCACTTGGCCAGTGCCTTCTAAAAGAGTGCATATGTGTCAAAATTCGAATCCATGTGTCCATTTGACACCTCTGAGCTTGGGAACATGTATTGCCTATTATTAGAAATTCATATGAAACTACCGTCAGCTCATCTATAAATTGAGCACAGATCCTAGTGCTTGGAAGGAAGAAATTGAGTACAGAAATGCTGGTGGAATTTAAATTGAGGATTTGATTTGAGTGATATGTTATATGAGAGATGTTCATTGTGATGAGGCTAGGATGATGTTGCAGATGATGACATCAAATCAATCGCTGGTTGTAACCTCCCCTTTTATCCATTAATAAATATTGATGCTTACTTTCCCACATATGTATCTGTATAAGCTTCTATCTTTCATATTAAGAATTCTTATATGATGTATATGGTTCATGTTTCATTGATTTAACTAAATAAATTGAATAGGCATCTGTATATTTCAATATCTTTGTTATTTAGTGTTCATTCTTGTAGGAAATATTTTAGCGAGATAGCTTGGATTTGAAGCTACAGCGAGAGCGACAGACGGAGAACAGGAAGCGCTTGGACCCCAAGTAGTTTTCTTGATCTATTTTGTGTGTCTATTTACTATTAGGAAAATTATCTGCAAAGTCTTTAACTTGTTGTTCTAAATGCATAACACCACATTTAGGGAAGAATTTTTTATCCGTAATTCACAATTCTGCATAACAAATTGGCGACTCCGCTGGGGAGTTTACCCTTCGTCCTTGGTGTGTTTGCCTCTGTTTATCCACCCAGTAGCATTTACTCTTAAATATTACGCTTTTTGAAACCAAAATTTGCATTAGAAGTGTGTTAAACAGCTTGAGTTTTTGTTCTCTACTGCGCCCAACGCACTATTTCACGGGACACAGTGATTTGCAGAGCACTGTATCCCATTCAGGGGTGCTTTGAAACACATTGTCTCCCCTTAGAGACTATGTTTCCCCCTAGAGCCAACCAAATTCCCATTGAATTTGTCATTGTGTTTGTTTTCGGCCTTTTTTTTGTTGTATTTTCAAGATCCTGATGCCTCATAGAGACCAGTGACTACCTTAATATTCCTCCTTTGAAGAGTAAGTTTGTTCAATTTCCCTTTAAGTGTTTTTCTTTATCATTGAAAAATCAAATTGAAATTATTTTGTTTCTGCATTAGATCTATTTTCTTTCATAAAGGAAATTGTTGTTAAATTCTTCGTTTCCTATAGGAAAATTGTCGTTCCATTCTTCATTTTTCCTAAAAGATAAATTGTTGTTAAATTCATCATTTATCAAAGAAGAAAGCATTTTTTTTTGTTGATTTGATGCATATAGTTTCATTTTTTCATTCACATTAAGGGGACTGAAAAGAAAAACCTGCATTTGCATGTAGTGGATTGTGTGTTTTGCATAGGAACAAATTAGAAAAGTTGCATATTATTTTGTGCTCTTTGTTGTTTTCTCTCAAATTGATTGCTCTTTCCCTATAATAGCTAGGATTTTCATTGAAGAAACTAAAATTGAAAGTTTTCTTATCATTTTAGTTTGCATTTTAGGAATTTCCATCACATCATCACGGTGAACCTTAAAAGGCAAATTGATAAACAAGATCAACTTAAAATTTACGTCAATTTACCTAACAAAGCATTGGAACCATAACGATAACATTTAGAAGGTCTTGGCTAGAGACGTGTTCGGGCGTCGTAAAACATAGCAGTTGTCGTTAATTGTCTGCGATACATTCCGACTATGATACCTCACTCCACGTATGTAAGTATATCGTAGCTCGTCCATGTAATTTCAAGTATATCGAGCGGTGTTACAGTACGAAAAGTATAACGGGGTGCTCTCATTGTGCGGTTTCGCATCAGATACCGCTAATACAGACTTGGACCTCCACATACCTTCAGGTATATTTGGGAGGAAAATTTTAGGTTTCTATCCATCCATAGTGAACCGAGTCAGCCGCCTTGTAAATTGTGATACACCGAACACAGCATTAGAGGAGATTGTATGCCCATACTTCTTGGTTTGCCAGGAGGTATTCTGTAGTTCACAGATTCTTGGTAAACCTTTTGCCTAATATTACCCTTTTATTTTTTTATTTTTTTTGGTTAAAAAAAATCATTCATCATGGAAGAACAAAATCATTTTCCCCATTGTTCGCGTAGATTAGCATTAAAACCACATTTACCACCAGAAGTTACTCTTGGTCGACGAAGGCGACATCACTTTACTAAAACCAGTACTATTAGTACCTCTGGTGAAGCATCATCTTCCCATATACCAGAGTCGGCACAAGTTGTTTCTACAAATCCTGGTTCATCTATTGTTCTCGAGATGGAGTCCTCACAACTACCTGTGGTCACGAACCATCCAATCAATGAGACCATACCTCCCGAACCCGAATTTATTCAACCGGAAGTTGATCCAGATCCGGATCCCATCGTGCTTTAGGGCGAAGCTGTTATTGGTAAAACTAGACATCATCCCCCGGACTAATGAAATAGGTTCTATCATCCCCTTATATTTCAGTTGCTATATTCCCTAAGTGGAGAAAATCTTGATCCCAAAGTCGAACAACCGGAAGTTTTTTCTGTATTGGTCACTCCACAATCTATTGTAGCCATTGAGTCTCCCATATCGCGCATTCAACCAACTGAAATATGCTTTGGGCCTAACGGTGAAGTTCTTCCACCTGGTTTGATTTCGATTGAATAAATAACACAAGACGAGACACCTTTAACTCCAACACATTTTCGGTAGGAGCTTTACCTATAGAAGTCTTTTCCTCAATCACCTTCCTCTGCTTTTGTTGATCCTGTTTCACTTTGATTTATCATATATTCTGTAGGGTATACATTTGGTCATTTGACCATGGCTGAGATAACATCCCAAACTAAACCATCTATTTCAGTCGTGACAACATTTATTGTTGCTTCAACTTCGACGTTTTGTCCATTGACTTCACCCATGTCATCATCTGGAATCCTATATGATTCCTCCCTTATGAGTATTGAACGGCTTGATCCTTTATTCACATCTTCAGTGTAATATCAAGCTGGTCCCATTAGTTATTTCCCTTGGTGGCCAGTGATTTCACAGAAATTACCCTTTGAAATTCCAAAATTCAATGAAAACACTGGAGAAGACCCATCAACGCATGTTATAACTATCATTTGTGGTGCTCATCAAGCTCCTTAAATGATGACTCTGTTAGAGTAGTTTTTTTCCAGCGCACACTCACTAGTTCAACTGCACAATAAGGATGGTTCTTTTACTGTGTCAACCTTGTTAAAAAATGAAATAGGTTATGATGATGGTTCTTTTCCTGTGTCAACCTCTTTAAAAAATGAAACAGGTAATGAGTATGGTTTTTTTCCTGTGTCAAACTTGTTAAAAAATGAAACAGATTATGAGAATGGTTCTTTTCCTGTGTCAACCTCGTTAAAAAATGAATCAAGTTATGAGGATGGTTCTTTTACTGTGTCAACCTCATTAAAAAGTGAAACAGATTTTGAGGATAGTTCTTTTTTCTTGTGTCAACCTCATTAAAAAATGAAACATGTGCCTATGAGGATAGTTATTTTTTCTTGTGTCAACCTCGTTAAATAGTTATTAGATAGTTTATGTGCTGAGCATGGGAATGCCTTCCCTCAGCAATTCGTGATCAAGAGGATATATCATGATGTAATGTATTGTAAGATTGATGCAGGTCGCCACTCCTCTTCAGCTCCAACCCATCTCACGTAAAGAATCTCATTCAAAAAATATTGTTATTATTATTCTAACTTCATGCTTTAGGGGGAAATATGTTATAGGTAAATTTGGGCAACATTCCCAATGACCTGGTTAAACTGGACATCACCCCTGGAACTAATGAATAGGGTCTATCATCCCCTATCATTTCAATTTCTACATGCCCTAAGACAAAAAACAAGAACAAATCATCCATGACTTCCATTGCAAGGTTTCCAAGATTTTAAGTACATGTTATATCACCTATGAGCTCACCAACGCAGTCTATCAAGGGGCTAACTACTTTTCATATGCAGGCACCTCCACTCAAGGGTGCTCTGCAAAGCACTTCCCAACACTCAAGGGTGCGTTGGTCAAATTGGGAGCGAAATTCTCATTGTTACGGAATCTCCACTTGGCCAGTGCTTTCTAGAAGAGTGCATATGTGTCAAACTTTGAATCCATGAGTCCATTTGACACCTATGAGCTTGGGGACATGTCTTGCTTATTATTAGAAATTCATTGATCATGAAACTACCTTCAACTCATTTATAAATTGAACACAGATCCTAGTGCTTGGAAGGAAGAAATTGAGTAGAGAAATGTTGGTATAATTTCAATTAAGGATTTGATTTGAGTGATATGTTGCTGGAGAGATGTTCATTGTGATGAGGCTGGGATGATGCTGGAGATGGTGACATCAAATCAATCTTTGGTTGTAACCTTTCCTTCTATCCATTAATAAATATTGTTGCTTACTTTCCCACATATGTATATGTATAAGCTTCTATCTTTCATATTATGAATTCTTATTTGATGTATATGGTTCATGTTTCATTGATTTAACCGAATAAATTGAATAAAAATTTGTATATTGCAATCTCTTTGATGTTTAGTGATGCAGGAAAACCCTGCTTTACCCACATTCTCGCCACTCTCATGCACATAAAAATGCTTCTTCAATAAATGCCCCAGATAAGATTCCAAGTCTGGGCAATTTCATAAACTTTTACATGTGGAAGCTAATAGCATCTGTTTTCAAAAAATTTCAATTGTGGAAGCTTCTTAAAAAAAACATTCATTATGGTTATAAAACCGTTACACAACTGGATTTCATTTAACTGCAGAAGCTCTACTTGTGTCAACTCTATGGTTAAAAACCATGCTTCGTAAAAACCTTCAATATTTATGAACGCCTTTCCAAAAGTCTTATAAAAGACTTTGATTCACCAACCATTTGTCGTATTTCTAAACTCAAACGTTATAATTTTCCCAAATGCCAAAGATTTAACAAATCAAATTTGGTTCCATTATTTATGTGTGCGCCCTTAACTTTTTAAGCAAACTTTACATTGTTTAATTAAACCAACCCATATGGAATTCTACATTCCAACATCACCCAACCTTCACGGTAACCACCACCATTTAAAATAACATTTTACCCACACAAAATTACCCATCCTTCGATCCTTGGATTAACTATGCAACATGCCCATTCCAGTCAACTCAACAATAGATATGGCCACAGTTTTAATGCATGTTTGGTAAATAAAAGTGTGGCTTACCTCCATGTATGGTCCGCTGGAAAATATGACTACGCTGCTTCCATTAATTTGCAACCCAATTCCTCCGCACTGTTAGCGCGAATCCCTCTTCATTCTTTGTCATCAGTTCTGCGTCCACCCTTTCTCTTGCAATTCGCAGATTTTCTCTCCCATTACAACGTCTTTCATCGATTTCTAGCCAGCAATCTCCTCCAGTGTTGCAATTCAACGACCTTGCCAGAATACACTTATACGGATGTGAATTCTTCAACGAAATTGCCACAACATTTTCTCTGCGTCCTTCAGATTTATTTCAGCGTTTTGTAACTCCATCTTTGACTCCATTTCAGACAAAACGAACAGGAAACGTTTCAATCTTTATACGCGGCATTTCTTTCAACATTCAAACAGAATTAAAATGCCTTTGCTTCCATTACAACTCTCTCTTGAACCAATCTTCAACGCTGTTCAAATATTTAACGCCTTCAATTGCCTCTTCGATCCACGGGTTTTCCTCCTGCCCAACCGAATTTCATTCGATTGTATCATACTTTTGAATCATGCCAAAGGCATCTAACCCTGCAGTTAATCCACAATAAAAACTCAAACCATAATTCTAAATCTTGATCAGAAACAGTGTACCCGTTCTCCACTTATGCGATTTGATCAATCGGCTTCATAAAGGAACAGAATTCGATCTTTGTAGACCAATATTACGCTTCAGCTCCTTACTACGGCACCTCCTCAACACTGCAGATCGATTCCTAAAGCCGCTTCATTCAGCAGATTCCTCCATGCGATTGTAACATCGCTCCTTCTGCATTCTTGAGATTCCAATTCCAAGCCAGAATTTGACTTTTCAACCAGGTTTATAACACTGGTCAACAATGTGAAATGGAATCGATCTTAATCTTTCATAAATGTTTCTCAATTAGCATTACGCCTTCAAATTCATGATCGATGGCTTTTGAAGTGCCAATTAAATTCTCAGCAATCGCTATATGGAATTTCATTTCAAATTGTGCGCTTCCTTTAACATCTGCAAACCTTCAAAACATAAAGTTGACGCTAGATAACATCGATCCTTCTCTCATATGCAGAGCTTCTTCTATTGCAAAGTTTATCATATGAATAAATTAAGAATTCAGACATCTTCCTACCAAATTCGACCAAGAATATATGTATATATATTTCACACAGAATTTTCAAAACAAATTTCTCATCGATATAACCAAATGTAATCAATTACAGCAATCTTCTTGGTCCATGGCCATATTTTCAAATCAATGGCTCTTTTACAAAAGCATGTAGGCTTGCAAACTTTTCTATCCAAACCTCACCTCTAATCACTCTATTTTTCCTGATCTATTTGGCCTTTGAGGCTCATTAATTTATACACATTGAATCGAACCAATTTAGGTTCAAATCTCTTTAATCACTCAACAAAGTCCTCAAATATCTCAACACCCCTACAATCTAGATTTTATCCCTAAAATCTTGAAACTAAATCTAACTTAGGCTCCATAATTAATTCTTAAATATCTAAAATCTAATTTCCCTCGTATTCTCCAAATCATTTGGTAACATTTACAAATCCTCACAATAAATAATTAAAAATATAATTTAATCACTCAAAAATCTCATTAATATTTACATAAAATTAATATTTTCTCAAAAACATGAGACCCCTAGGTTTAATAAAAGTACAAAGTATTTTCCCGAGTCTAATGCTCCTACATCATTTAGTGTTCATTTTTGGAGGAAATATTTTGGTGATCTAGCTTGGATTTGAAGCTACAACAAGAGAGACAGAAGGAGAACAGGAAGCGCTTGGACCCCAAGTAGGTTTCTTGATCTATTATGTGTGTCTATTTACTGTTCGGAAAAGTATCTGCAAAGTCTTTAACTTGTTGTTCTAAATGCATAGCACCACATTTAGGGAAGAATGTTTTATCCGTAATTCATAATTCCACATAACACTCACGTTACCACTCTTGTCTTCTGATGTAATATTGGAAAGGATGCAATTTGAAAAAAAATCATTACTTAGCTTTTTAGATTAAAATAATAAGGTGATGTTGAACTTATGCAAATTTGAAGAAAACTTAGGAGAACTTGAAAATTCATGAGGTAAACTTACAATCAAAATTCTTCCAAGTATGTGTTTACATGTTCACCATCATCTATTGTTTGTTTTTTATTTATTTATTTTTTAAAGGTTATTTCTTATTTCCATTTTGTTATGTTTGAAAGTCTTCATTGACTTGAGTATGAAGACTCAAGATAAGCAAGCAGCCAACTTTTCTCAAATCTGCAACATGTTCAGAGAAGTATTATGATTTCATTTGAAATTTGAAGGATATCTAAATTTTTCTTATATTGAAATCCTAATAAGTCTTAATAAATTGTCGGAATCATCATATCAGATCATTTTATTTCACAACTCTCTTTATGAGAAAGTTTTAATAAAATTAATTTCCAATCAAAAATTTCGACAATTAATTAAATTATTAAAGGGTTATTTATTATAAATCAAAGTTAAATCACTCACTTTCTTTTTGAATTGAATACTTTAAAGAAATAATCGACCCCACATATGGCTCATTATATATCGCAAATTGCATATCGGAGGCTCGGAAATGAGCATACACTAAATATATCCAATCTCTTGATATTCTTGTTCCCTCCGATCTCTGATGATCTCTCTGTTTGATATCGCATTATCTGTATCACAACATTTGATCAGAGGCAGCTCTTAACAATTCATGATAGGAAACCTTCGATGCATATCTTCTGATATTCATTCTCGCTCATTTTCCGATAAAATTACTTCGCCAAAATTGCGATGCTCATATAACCCGGACCCGATATGATATTTAAATCCTCTTTATAAATCGCAAATTTAGTAGGGGCATATATTTAAAAGTTACAATGTCCTGGATCCGATATGAAATTAAAACTCATATAATAAAAATATTTGGTATGTTCTTCATCGCACATCGGCGCATCAACGAAATTACATTTAGCATATCATCAATTTTAGTGGTTATTGTTAAAACCTCACCCAGTAAGTTATATTAGTTGCAATGCGATAAATGACAAGGTAAGGAGATTGCGATGTGATTATACACATATCGCACGAGATAAGTAATATGTTAAACGATAAAAGTTGCAACGAGCGGTGTGGAGTTTGCTGTGAATTATGAAATCACAAAATCTCAAAATAGCAAAAGTGTTAAGTTGTGAAATCTACAGGAAGGTAAGTTATAAAAGGTGCGAAGTGAAACCGTGTGTGATTGGTCACCATTTGTTTGGGTCGTAAAACCAAAGTTCCACGCGTATATTATGATATTTGCAGTCACGTTGCATCAGTCATTTATCGCATTTTCATTATCGCAAGAATTATATCAGCGTTTCATTGTATTCACAAGCTTTAAACTTCCGATATGACTATTCTCCGATACCACATTCATCCCTTCGCAGTTTCCCATCGCACATGCTCATCTCGCGACATTTCCATCACAATAATTATATCACATTGCTAAACTCAAATAAATCGTTGTCCTAAAGATCTTTTGATGCGATAAACTTCGATATTCGAATTTACCCCATTGTCTTTTAATTACTATAAAAAATTAAATCACATATTGGAAAAGATGGAAGTCACAGCTTTTGTATGGCAAAGAATCTCGCGATGCGAAAAATTTGGCATGGTAATGTGTCGATGATTAATTCATATTTTTATTTTATTTTATTCTAAATTTATCTCCATGATTATCATATAGAGATTCAAATCTTCTTTATATATTGTTACATTATTCGGGATTCTAAATCAATTTTAATATTTTGGGGCTGATATAAATTCATGAATGGAAGAACCAAAAAGAACATTCATTGCTGCAATTCATAAAGAAGCATAACTTCATCCTTATTTTTTCATGGATTCAATTTATTTATGATTCCTTGAACATGAAACATTTCTTTCTTTTATTTTACTGCTTGTTTTACTTTAGATTTAATAAATAATGATTTTGGATTAATTCAACTTCTTCATGCTTTTAATTCTAATTAAAGGAAGAAGTTATCTTTTGTTGGAGAAAATGATACCTTTCAGGTAAGATTAAATGCATTCCTCCAAAGGTAAGTTCCATGTGCCCACTTTCATTTATTTTCAGTTCTTCATTGATATTTTATTTTTGTTGATCTTGAACTCTGTTTCTACAGGGCTTCATAAACCTTTCACACCTTTACCAGATTAGTTTTCAAAGTTTATTTTCTTTTTTCCCTATGAGATTCTTGAGAGAAGCAGTAATGATCATCATCAAATCAGCTAGACTGGTGAGTTTCTGAACCTTTAGTCTGTTTCTTTAAGCATTGATTTTATTATAGAATAGTTAATATGCTTTTATGAAAGTTTTGTCTCGAAGAAGAAAATTTGCAACAAACAGAGACTTCTCATTCAGCATATTATCTATCATCACTGCTATTCACCCTCTACATTTTGAAAGCCTCATTTCTTATAACTCTGCAAGATACAAAATTTAAAATCTCAACATAGGAATGAACGTACATATGCTTATTTTCTTTTATAATCCTTTGTTGAGAAATTTATATAAGCAGTCTTGTTAGAGTTTAGCTTTTAAATTTTGTTTTTCTTTTAGTTTTTTCATTCTTCATTTTTTATTCACTGATTTCTTTTCTTACATTAGTTTAGGAATTATTTTCCTTTTAGTTTCAGTTTTATTTGATTTTGGTGACTATGCCATGACTTATGTGAAAGGACTTTATCTTACCTTTAAATTGTTGACATACATGGGAAATCTTTTACTCTATCCATTTAAGTGAATTTAATTTATAATTAAAGGAATATCTTTATGGAACCATAAATTCATATTGCTTTAAACATTTTTCATACAGAAACACACATCCTTTATAAGTGATTGAGTTTACTTTTTCAAGGAAATAACTGATTTGAGTTTAATACAATGAATCTCTCCCACCCCTCCACATAAAAGCCTCTGATTGATAGTTGTAGGGAAAGAATTTGGAGTAAACATTATCAAATTATTATGTCCATTAAACTTAAATCTATATTTTCCATCTCACCTCTTTCACTCAAATACATCATAAATAAAAAGCTTGCAAATGCGCTTATCAAAAGAGTGAAAAAGAGGAAGCATGGGAAATACAAGTAAACCCGTTTGGGCTTGTTGAAGCCTAGAAAATCTCTGCTTCAAACATCGGGGATAACCACCCGGTCAGGACCTTAGGACAGCTCCTTTTCCGTTTGGTATGGTGGCTCCGACTGGATTTAAAGGACCAGTTTCCTTATAACTAAATGGATTGGATTGGGTGGATGGAAATGAGACTAGTGGCTTCAAAATAAAGCTATCAATCTCGCTAAATATTTATCTGAAATTTTAAACACTATGTGATATGCTTGGCAATACCATTAAGATTGACTCCAATCAACAATATGCTGAAAATGTATTATTAATTAAATTGAAATGTGCAGAAACAAATAAAGGTAACTCTGTTTAAGAAATTAAATAGAGTTATATTAACATATTGCATCCATCATTGTATACCATTTACATGTAACTATGAAAAATAATGTTTCAATTATACTCATAAATGATATATAAAAGGAAGCGTTGTGAAAACAAATACATATAAATGATAGCAATCTTAAAACGAATATCATATAACAACAGAAATCAACAGCAAACAGATAGAAATACCTTGTTCATCTTGATGACTTCCAGATGCAATCTGATACTCTATCCAGCAATTATAATGCAAAATCGAATTCTAAAGGTACAGAAATGCAACACTTCAAAGATAATTTCGCATAAAAATCACTAGATGTGATCCTTTTCAAAAAATAGATAAGACAATGGAGTACATAAATGCAATCTCCAAGTCTCACAGTATTAAGATCCAGGACCCCTCTCTAAATGCATGAGAGGGGTTTAAATACTACTTTAACTAACTCTAAAAATAGTTTATTACAAAATTAAGGATTCGGTTTAATGACCGTCCTTTTCCTAGGCTAAAATACAGTGAAATCAAAACTAAATCTATCTAACTATGAGCTTGATCTTTGATCTTGCAGGCATCTAGCATGTTTTTGAGAAGATGCGGTTGACGGACTTCTGAATTCAATTGTCCTGAGAAGACAGAGTCGGCAAGCGTAGGAGCAATCTTCTCTGTAGCATTGATGATACAATTGAGCGTGCTATGCTGACTGTGTGGCTTTACTAAGTATGCCCAGTATGCGTCCCAATTCAATCTTGTCAGCCCTTGGATGGATTTTTCTCTTTCTTCTGCCTTTCGCCTCCATTCTGTTTGCAATTGATTTTCCTGTGGGAGATAACCTGGAACAGTTTCAGAAATCAAGTTAGCTTTGTGTAAATTGTCATTTACACAATCAGTGAGAGTGTTTTCCGCTGTAGATGCCTCTTCTGCTGCCCTTTCTGCCCTTCTGATTTGTGCATCCCAATTATTAAACAGTATTTCTTTATGGTTCTCATTAATGATGGGTGCACCAATTTTTCTGCCTTCTTCTGTCTTTTGCCATGCTAGATAATCATTGATCTTTTCATTAATCAAATCATAATCATTTCGTAAATCTACGGCATGACTTGTGATTTTATCACTTTCTTGGCATAAAGAATTCCATTGTAATATATTTTGACAGAAAACTTCTTCTTGTTGCAGTAGTTGATTATTCAAAGAGATGGTTTCTGAAATGAATTCTGGAAGCTTGGGATCATCCTTATGCTGTTCTTGGATTTCTTGAAGTTGTTGTTGCAACTCTTCAAGTTTTTATTGTGCTTCCTTATTGGCTTGTACCTGTTGCAATTGCTGTTGTAGGGCCTTTACCTGTTCTTCTTTTTCATCCAACAAAAGCTGTATCTCAACTGCTTTATCAATGGTTGCAGAAGCATAGGCTCCTGTTATTTGAGATAATTTAGTGAGATTACGAGTAGGCTCTGTGGCAGGATCTTTCCATAAAACATCTACTTGTTCTGGTTCAGTAGCAATTGCACTTTCTATCTTTCTCTTTTTCCTTTGTCTTTTAACTACTGCTTTGTATTTTGGGCTGTAAAATACATCTAGAGGAGGAATGTCCTCTACATTAAGTACAATTTCAGAGGAGGGTGTGATTGGAATGTGCTCTGTTACTGCAGCTGTGCTGCTTGTTCCTGCATTCAAAACTTTGGTTGTTTGGACAGGGGTCTGTACATTCTGTCCCTCTACATTAATCAATTGATTAAAGGTTTCCCATTATTTATCTAACTCCATGGTGACTGGCTGTTGTTGTACATTGGGTGAAGGAGGATTTGTTTGTTGAGAAATCAAAATTTGCTATTGAGCGAGCTCTTTAGATTGTGCAGAATCTTTGATGGATTCTTCCATTTTATCTTCCATTTCTTTGGATGTATTGGAGTGTTCAGAATCTCTGTCAGATTTTTATTTGGATTTACCTGTGCTTGAACTGCTGTTAAGACTAACACTAGGAGTTTGGTCCTTTGCGGGCTCTAAGCGTAGATTATCCAAAGGAACAGAAATTAGTCTCTTTTCTCTGTAAATTTTGAATTGCTGGAAGTCTGGTGGGGATAGCTGTGCTCGGGCTGAATTCAAAACTTCTTTGAATGAATTTCTTGCTTGGAACATATCATCAAAAAGATCAGGCTCTACGACAAATTCCTTCACTTTGATTGCATTGGTAAAATTCTTAACAATATCATTTTGGTCATATAACCTCTTTGAGAATTTGAACAGCTGTAGGGATGTAATGTTGCCTATTTCTTGAAATGCATGACCAATATCGGACAGTGAAAATGTTCCACATTTTATGGGAAATTGTGTCCAAATTCCCTTTTTCTTATCCTTCAAATCCTTTGTCATCCCTCCCTGGCCACAGGTCTGATAAGCAATTTCCCGGGCTACAAGTCTATCAGGAACATATAGAGGTAACACATGTGGAGAAGCATAACTTCCAAAAACCCTAATATAGGTGAACAATTCTTCTCCAAACCATCTTGCGACGGGGAGAATATCAACCTCTGTTTCTGAAGATAACCTTGGGGGATCCTTATTATACAAGGTTCTGTATAATGGCAACATTATTCCATGGCAAATTTGGTAAAAATGGGGGACAAACTTAGATTCCCACAGTTCTTTATGGTACACATGAATGGGCGAAGGGTCTTGGATAGTCCATTTCCAACCCATTACAGGGAATTTAGAGACATAGCAGATGGTGTCCATGACATAAGCAGATAAATAAAAAGGCGGGTAAACCCGCTGGGAAACATTTCGTTTGGACCGGTATTGAAAAATAGCAGAGGTCATAGTATCAGATAGGATTTTGGCCCAGTCTACAATTGTAGAATTGACGGCCACATTCAACAAAGGAAGCCACTCGGGCAAAATCATATTTATGTCAGGCTTTCCAAAAAGCCTACATAACATAGCAGCAGTAAAACAATAAGGAGAAGTAAGCGAACCCGTGATGTACATACCTTGTTTGTTCTTCTTTAATGGTTCACTTCTTTTAGTCCATTCCTTTGTGCAATCTGCCAAATTCGCATGTTCTTTGGCAAAATCTTCCATGAATTTTCTATTGTAAGTCGCCTGTGGTTTTGGCAGCTTATACATTAATCTCACATCTTCTACGGTGAATGACCCAATTAGCTCTTCAGACTGAGTCTTGAATTGCCTGTCTGAGATATCTGTGCTATCCAGCACCCATCTCACCATATCTGTATATGGGAGAATCCTTGGCCTTGCTGCAATTCTGTGCAGAAATGAGCAAGCCAAGTCTCTAAGGGTTGCTTCAGACGTATCCTTTGAACCGGCCGTAGCTGCAACTTTCAACACCACAGGTTTTCATCCTCTAATAGATTATACATTCCTTCCCAAGTGGATATGCCCGCATCCTTGTTACAGGCGGTGTCTGCGTATAGCGAAGCCATTTCTTTGTTCTCAGAACTTGAGCTCTTCTCCTTCTTACCCATAGTGTATAGTGGAAGCTTTGTATAGTGATCCGCTCCTTCGTGCCTGCGTTTTACGAATAAATGAGAGTAATGATAATAGAAAGGTGACGAGACTGTTTTGAATATGAACGCGGATGAAATATAATATTTAAATTATGAAACGACTTCTAATCTAAACACAATCTCTTTTCACATTAATAATCACTCCAATCATTTAATATAGTCATTAAAGCGCATAACGGATTTGACACATGGGAAGATTGCCTCGGGATAGCGCGCTTATGTGAATCTGCGACATTGCGATGTGCGATTTGCTGCGCAATATCGCATTGTCGCAATATCGCGACATGAAATCATCACAGTCATAAAACTTATCGCAAAAACAGGAACTGCGTAATAGCGCAAAGCGCATATCGCAAAAATCATAAAAGCACATATCGCAAACGCGCAGAATCACAAAAAGCACACACTCGCAAAATGAAATCATCGCAAAAGCGCAAAATCGCAAAAGCGCATAATAAATCAGAGCGTAAAAGATATTTGTTAATCATTTCTGTTTTCTGCGCTATGCGATCTGCGATCAATGCTTTTTGTATAGACTATTTTTGTTATGGATGCGTTATATTGTTTCAAGAGCAAATTTTATTATAATCTATCATAAACTTAATATTTTCGCAATATTCTCTCAAAGCGATTTTTGTAGGTTTATGATAGAAAATTTTATTTTCTAAAGGAAACAAATCCTAATTGATTTTTTTGGATTTTAACTAAGGGTCCCCATTTTATTTAGTATTATTACTAATATTAATTAAAAAAGGGGAGGTTGTTGCTAGCCACAACAATTGGCGATTCACTGGAAGAAACAATTATCTCTGAAAAATAAAATGAACATTCTATCTTTAGTAAGTAAAATTTTTTAAGGATGATGAAAACTTATCTAAGAATTATTCAAAATAAAATGTAACTATGAAAGAAAAATAAAAATCATTTCATAATTTCTTTCTAGTTCTTTGAGAAAAATAAAAACATTTTGGGTTATCTCAAGCTTTGATTGGTGTTAATAATAAAGTAAGTGGATCTCTTCGAATTTTGGTTTTATAATATACTCTATTGTCATAGGTATTGCCTCTGCTGCCAGCAAACGTTTATAGTCTTGACAGGGTTACCTTTAAACCATTAACCATTCATTGTCCCATCCAATTAAAATTATGACCTTTTAAAAGATAAATTCATAAGATTTCTTATCTCATGTTTTTTTGTCTTTTATTTATTTTTTATTTTAAGAGCCATTGTTCTGGTTTGGTGGCCAGTTGATAACAATGCCATTCACTAGTTATAATTAAACTGAACAAGCTGGCTCGTGATGAGACCCCTTGTCTTATATTTATAAGCCATTACCCTGTTTTGGTATGCAGTATTGGTAATGTCAATTTTATCATTCCTTATGAACATAGTAAGTCGGCTCATAATGAGACCTCTTATCTCTTAAATTTTTCGTATAATTTCTTAGAATTACATTCTAAAAAATCACAACTTAAATGGATGGGGTGAAATAGTTTTATCCTTAAGAACCAATGGATGACAATTTTCAGAGTTTTTTTTTTGAGTTCCAAAACTTTGAAAAAACTTTACTTTTACAAATAACCTTTCTCTGCTTGATAAACTTCTAATGATTTTACATTTTCCTCAATATTTCAAAAGATCATGTAAATGATTGAAATAATATTTTCAAAGTTTAAACATCTTATTTTAAACTATTCAAAAACTATGATCATTTGCTTTAAAAATTCTTATTTACATAAAATAAATATTTATAATATTCTTCTGAATAATTTTTCTTAAATAGTAAACAGTCAATCAGGAACTTATTAACGACCTTTATTTGTAACAACAAAAAACAATCAAAATCTGCAGAAAGAAATATGTACAGTTTAAGAAGGGGTTACCTCCTTAGGAAAAGAATTTCTTTAAGATAAGCCCGTTTACAGGAAGAGGTTCTCTCTTACCTGTTAGATCTTGGAGTATGTATGTATTTGAGCCTATCTTCTCAACGATCTGAAATGGTCCAAGCCACATTTTCTGAAATTTGGTATGTTTACCTTTTTCTTCGTGTGCTTTATCCCATTTCAAAACGAAATCACCAATTGATAAAAGTTTTGAGCGGGTAGAACTTGCATCAAAAGAAGATTTTACAAGCTGTTGATGTTTTTCATGAGTAATTTTTTCTTTATCCCTATCTTCTTCTAGTTTAAGGATTTGATCGTATCTCAATTGAATAGATGATGAAGGATTTTCTTCAATAAACTGCACTAGGGCTAATGATGGAAGAGTTAAATTTGAAGGTATCACAGCTTCTTTTCCATAAACCAGATTAAAAGGTGAAGTCCCTATCGAAGCTTTTTCAGTGATACGATCAGCCCATAATGCAAAGATTAAAGATTTGTGCCAATTCTTTTGATTTTGATCAATGGTTCTTTTAATGATTTTGATAAGGTTTTTGTTAGTGGATTCAGCCAAACCATTACCTTGTGGATAATAATTTGTTGAATATTTTAATTTAAAACCTCTTTTGACTGCGAATTCAATTAAACTATTACCAGAAAAGTAAGATGCATTATCAAAAACAAGAGCTTGAGGTACACCAAACCTGGTTATGATGAATTGATCTATGAAATCAATAATTGCATCAGAATTGGCTACCTTCAATGGGATTGCCTCTACCCATTTTGTAAAGTAATCAGTTGCAATAAGGATGTACTTATGCTGTTTGGAAGAATGAGGTACTATTTCACCAATAATATCAAGTCCCCATTGTTCAAATGGTTGTTCAATAGTTACTGGTTGCAAAGGAAAAGCTGGTTTCCTTTGTCTTCCACTTGCAGTCTGACAAATTTGGCACTTTCTTACATAATCATGTGTATCTTTAAAAAGGGTAGGCCAGTAATAACCAGCGCGAATTATTTTGTGAGCTGTAGTATCACCTCCAAAATGACCTCCTGCTGGTCCATCATGTAGTTCCTGCAAAACCTTTTCAGCTTCAGTTTTTTCAAGACATCTTAATAAAATTGAATCATAATTTTTTCTAAATAACACATTATCAATGATCTCATATTTAATAGCTTTTAACCTTAAAGCGCGCTTACTCTTATAGCTGAGATTAGAAGGAGCATACCCATTTTTCAAGTAATAGATGAGATCAGTATACTTAGAATCAGCATCTGTAACACTTATCTGACTTACTTGAATATCTTGATTTGAATCTTGATCTTCCGGTATGTTATGAGCTCCTGCCAATAATCTGCAAAAACCTTGTCCTCTAACAATCTTGGCTGGTTTAATAACAACATCATATTCTTGCAAAGATGTTACCCAGTTAGCTCTCTTTTCTCCTACTTCTCTCTGAATTAATAATTGCCTCACTGCAGAGAATGGGACAATGATTTTTGTATGTGTTTTTAAGAGAAAAGGTCTGAAATGTTTGATTGATTTAAACACAGCAAAGGTTTGTTTTTCAACATCAGAATAATTAAGCTCAGATCCTTGCAGATTTGAACTAAAGAAAGAAATAGGTGCTTCAATTTCTTGATCATTGAGTTGTGTCAAAACGGCTGCATAGGATGTTTCAGTGGCCAAAGTATACAAAATAAAATCTTTTGAAAAATCCGGGGTATTCAATGCTGGTGCTTTAATGATTGCTTGTTTGATTGAATCAAAAGCTTCCTTTTCTTTATGTGTCCATTTGAATATTGAATTTTTCTTGATCATATTTTGCATAGGTAAAACAATTAAAGAAAAATCAGGAATGAATTTTTTTACAAAATTGATCTGTCCAAGAAATGATTGCATGCATTTTTTGTTATGTGGTAAAGAAATATCAGAAATTTCTTTTACTCTTTCTGGATCAATATATATTCCATCTTTTGACACAACAAATCCTAAGAGTTTTCCTTCATCTAAAGCAAAGAAATATTTCTTTGGATTTAAGGAAATACCAAACCTTCTACATCTTTCAAAAATTTGCTTTAAGTCATGTAGATGATTGGCTCTCTTTTTTTAAAATACCGTTATGTCATCAAGATAAACAACAACAGATTTATTGATCAGACCTTTAAATGCAATGTCCATGGCTCTTTGAAAAGTTTCTCCTGCATTTATTAGACCAAAAGGCATTTTCTGATAAGCATAAGTTCCCCATTTTGTTCTGAAAGTTGTCTTCAATCTGTCATCTGGGTGAACTAAAACTTGATTATACCCTGAAAACCCATCGAGAAAAGACATAAGTTCGGAACCAGCTACCTTTTGAAGTATCTGTTCCATGGTTGGCAATGGGAAATTGTCTTTTAAACATGCTTTGTTTAGATTTCTAAAATCAATACAGATTCTTATATCACCATTCTTCTTTCTTACAGGTACCATATTGGAAACCCAATTAGAGTGCCTAACTGGAAAAATGATCTTGGCTTTCAAAAGTTTATTGAGTTCTGATTTGATTTGACTCTCGAGATTTCGATGGATTTTTCTTAGTTTCTGTTGAACAGGTTTAACATCAGGAAGCATTGGAATCGTGTGTTGAATAATCGAAGTATCATATGTTTTTAGATCATCATAATTCCAAGCAAAAACTTTTTTATACTTGTTCAGCAATTTAATGAATGCACTTCTTTCCTCTGGTGTTAAATTGAGTCCTAAATTAATGTTTTGGGGTTTAGAATCAGAACCAAGATTTAATAATTCAAACTTCAAAGTGGAACTTTGAAGTTTTGTATTAACAACTTTCTTGAATCTGTCCTTAATATCATATAAGTCCTCCAATTTAACAACAGATTTCGGAATGGGATTTTCATTACTTTTTGAAGCAATTTGTAAATCATGATCTTCTTCATCAATAATTTGATCATCATATGATTTGTTTGAAGTCATGAAATTTAAAATATCTTGATCATGATAGAAAACTCTCCAGTTTGTGACATTATCTGGGACAGATGGACGAAAGATCAATTCTACAGAAAACCTATCACGACTGCAGTCTTCAGCAGGTAGGAGTTTAGATGCAACATTAGCTAACAAGTCAGCCGATGTATTTTGATTCCTAGGAATAGGAGAAATATTAAATGCTAAAAAATGAGTGGTGAGATCTTGTACTAGGGTTTGATAGTGTTTAAGATGACCTGAAAGACAATGAATAGTATTCCTAACTTGTTTGATTACAATTTCGGAATCACCAAAGACTCTCAAGTATTTAACATCTAACCCTATGGCTTTATAAAGTCCTTGGACCAAGGCTTCATATTCTGCAGTATTGTTAGTACACTCAAATTCTAATCTGCATGATAACATAGTTTTCTCTCCATTCGGATTAATCAATATGCATCCAGCTCCAGCTCCATCACTAGACTTCGATCCATCAAAATATAACGACCAAAATAAAGACTTATCTATTGGCTTATCTACAATTAAATCTGAAATATTTACAATTCTGGAAGAATTAGACTCTGAAAAATTCTCTATCTGAGAAACAAAAGTATTTACAGAAAAAGGTGACTGAGGAGCTTTGAAATTTCCAAGAAATGATTCAGCAGAATATCCTCCAAGAATATTGTTGTTGAATGCCACAGGTTCATTAGGTTGTTCAAATTCAGTGACAGTGTGTGTCATATGCTTTTCTCGTTCAATTTTAATTTGATTTGGTTTCTCTTTATAAGGAAGCCACATGTGTGAATAATCAGTCGAGATGTAACCATTAAGTTTCACAGACCAGTCCCTGCTCAAGATCAACCCATAGAATTCAGGAATATCAGCAATCAAAATATCAATTCTTTGGACAATCCTAGGATCAGAAGCTAATCTGATTGTGACTGAATTGATTTCTCCTACCACTTGAACTTTGGATCGATCCAACTGAACAATATGTACTGCTAATTTCTGTGGTTCAATATTCAATTTAGCACAGACAGATGTAGGCATTATATTGGAGGAAGCTCCAGAATCAATTAAACAATTGTGCAGATTTTTATTGTATATCTCATAAGTCAAAAGAAAAGGAGGAGTTTGAGAATTTGACTTTTCCCCAATGAGCACAGTATCAGTAGCATCTACCTTATCGGGTGGCTTACCAGTTCCTCTTGCTGCTTTTGCCACTACACCGCTTGGTACAGGAGCAATTGGTGTAGCATTAAGTTCTTTTAATAACAACTTTTGCTGGTGTTTTAGTTTGTTGAGTTCATGTAAGGAAATGTTGGCTTTGATCTTTTTCATGTCTTCGACAATGTTGTATTCCATGGGTTCTGACACTACTAAAGTTTTGGCTGTCGATGTGAGAGGATTAGAAGAAAATGGCTGATTTTGAGTAGGTAATGGAGAAGTTTTCTTCACAGTGGGTTTGTCTTTGGTACTTGGAGTTGCAATTTTCTTTTTTGGAACTGTTTGTACTGGTTCTGGTGTAGATTTACTCCTAGTACTTACAGGCATAGCTTCTTCACTATCAGAATTAGGGAGAATAAAATCCCACATTCCATTTAATTCAGCTATTTCTTCATTTTTGTCCTCTTGATCTGATACTACAGATGTATCTTCTTCTTCTTCCTCTTCTTCTGATTCTGCATTAGAGATTGTATTAGGAGGTTTAGATTCAACTTGGTTCTTTCTAAAATTCCGGAATGGTTTCTTGGTGGAAGTTTCAGCTACTTGTTTTTTTATTTCGACCATTTCATTTGACATGGTTTTAAGAACTTTCTGTAAACCTTCCATGTCATATGGATCTTTAGCCTTTTTCTTTGAATCATCTCTAAAGCTGACCTTCTTTGATTTCCTTTCTTCAAGAGAATTTTTCTTTTCCAGAGAAGTGATACGTTTTTCAACTGCAATAGCTTCTTTCATACTTTCGGCTAATGTGGGCTTTGCAGCTCTGTCTACGAAAATTGCTATGTTTGAGGGTAAGGCAGTAATATACCATTCAATTCTGACCTGCTCACTTGGCTTGGAATCAGTGGGAATTTTGTTCAAGAGCTTATTGAATCGGGAGTTAAACTCTTTAATTGGTTCCTTGGGTTCAATTTTCAAATTTGAGAGATCATTAAGTAAAGTTGCAATTGATCGGTCATCTCCAAATTTGGTTAAAAATTGATCTGCAAAAATATCCCAACTTGTTATAGATCCTGATGGTAATGAAAAATACCATGATCCTGCTGTTCCTTGAAGGGTGTAAGGAAATAGTCTAACTACAACATCCTCCTGTGTGACTCCATTCAAATTAATGGCCAGCATAAAGTTATTGATATGTTCTTCAGCTGGAATGTTAAGATGTGGGCTAAACTTTGGAAGCCATTTTCCAGGATTGTCTGGTAAATCATGTAAAGGTGCAGCCATGTTGACTGCTCCTGGAGTAGACCATGGTCTCTGTGCCATTGTTGGGATGACTATTGGAGGGATAGTAGAAACTGGTGGTGTTTGGATAGAAATTGTTGGAATGAATGATGTTGAGACTGATGAGGATTGAGGAGAAGATGTTTGTGGAGATGATATGGAAATGACTGTACTTTGTTGAGAAGGGATTTCGGAAACAGGTATTTGGATATTAGAGGTTGAACTTGCTGATTCAGATTGTGTTTTTCTTGTTTTAACTCTACTAGGTAAAGGGAATTCTTTGGGAGAGATACCAAGTTTTTCACTTTGAAGCCTAGTAAGAGGTTTTGAAGAAACAAATTTTGAAGTTACACTACCTTCAGATATTTCAGACTCTTCAAGAAATAATGAGAATCCTTTCAATTTATGAATTAAATCTTGAACTTCAGGAGACTCAGGATGTTGATCGTCTGAATGTTTAAAGATTTTGGTAGTGGGTGTTTGAATATTTTCTGCAATTTCTTCTCTAGGATTTTGAATTTTAGAAGAAATTGAAGAAGTTAATGAGGGTGTTTTGCTCTCGGAATGGCTTGTGGATAGAGATTTACTTGCCATTCATAGCTCATGCCCTCCTTCTAGCGCCAAAAATGTTGAAGCCTAGAAAATCTATGCTTCAAACATCGGGGATAACCACCCGGTCGGGACCTTAGGACAGCTCCTTTTCCGTTTGGTATGGTGGCTCCGACTGGATTTAAAGGACCAGTTTCCTTATAACTAAATGGATTGGATTGGGTGGATGGAAATGAGACTAAATTAACTAAAATAAAACTATCTAATCTAAGCTAAATACTGATAAAGAACTTCTAATACTAACCCGGGTAATAACATGTGAATACAACTTAAGATTGTTTCAATCCAACAATAACCATGAAAGTGTATTATTAATCAAATTGAAATGTGCAGAAACAAATAAAGGTAACTCTGTTTAAGAAATTAAACAGAGTTATAATAGCATATTGCATTCATCATTGAATACCATTTACATGTAATTATGAAAAATAACGTTTCAATTATACTCAGAAATGATATACAAAAGAGAGCGTTGTGAAAACAAATACATATAAATGATAGCAATCTTAAAACGAATATCATATAACAACAGAAATCAACAGCAAACAGATAGAAATACCTTGTTCATATTGATGACTTCCAGATGCAATCTGATACTCTATCCAGCAATTATAATGCAAAATCGAATTCTAAAGGTACAGAAATGCAACACTTCAAAGATAATTTCGCATAAAAATCACTAGATGTGATCCTTTTCAAAAAATAGATAAGACAATGGAGTACAGAAATGCAATCTCCAAGTCTTACAGTATTAAGATCCAGGACCCCTCTCTAAATGCATGAGAGGAGTTTAAATACTACTTTAACTAACTCTAAAAATAGTTTATTACAAAATTAAGGATTCGGTTTAATGACCGTCCTTTTCCTAGGCTAAAATACAGTGAAATCAAAACTAAATCTATCTAACTATGAGCTTGATCTTTGATCTTGCAGGCATCTAGCATGTTTTTGAGAAGATGCAGTTGACCGACTTCTGAATTCAATTGTCCTGAGAAGACAGAGTCGGCAAGCGTAGGAGCAATCTTCTCTGTAGCATTGATGATACAATTGAGCGTGCTATGCTGACTGTGTGGCTTTACTAAGTATGCCCAGTATGCGTCCCAATTTAATCTAGTCAGCCCTTGGATGGATTTTGCTCTTTCTTCTGCCTTTTGCCTCCATTCTGTTTGCAATTGATTTTCCTGTGGGAGATAACCTGGAATAGTTTCAGAAATCAAGTTAGCTTTGTGTAAATTGTCATTTACACAATTAGTGAGAGTGTTTGCCATTGTAGATGCCTCCTCTGCTGCCCTTTCTGCCCTTCTGATTTGTGCATCCCAATTATTAAACAGTATTTCTTTATGGTTCTCGTTAATGATGGGTGCACCAATTTTCCTGCCTTCTTCTGTCTTTTTCCATGCTAGATAATCATTGATCTTTTCATTAATTAAATCATAATCATTTCGTAAATCTACGGCATGACTTGTGATTTTATCACTTTCTTGGCATAAAGAATTCCATTGCAATATCTTTTGACAGAAAACTTCTTCTTGTTGCAGTAGTTGATTATTCAAAGAGATGGTTTCTGAAATGAATTCTGGAAGCTTGGGATCATCCTTATGTTGTTCTTGGATTTCTTGAAGTTGTTGTTGCAACTCTTCAAGTTTTAATTTTGCTTCCTTATTGGCCTGTACCTGTTGCAATTGCTGTTGTAGGGCCTTTACCTGTTCTTCTTTTTCATCCGACAAAAGTTGTATCTCAACTGCTTTATCAATGGTTGCAGAAGCATAAGCTCCTGTTATTTGAGATAATTTAGTGAGATTACGAGTAGGCTCTATGGCAGGATCTTTCCATAAAACATCTACTTGTTCTGGTTCAGTAGCAATTGCACTTTCTATCTTTCTCTTTTTCCTTTGCCTTTTAACTACTGCTTTGTATTTTGGGCTGTAAAACACATCTAGAGGAGGAATGTCCTCTACATTAAGTACAATTTCAGAGGAGGGTGTGATTGGAATGTGCTCTGTTACTGCGGCTGTGCTGCTTGTTCCTGCATTCAAAACTTTGGTTGTTTGGAAAGGGGTCTGTACATTCTGTCCCTCTACATTAATCAATTGATTAAAGGTTTCCCATTCTTTATCTAACTCCATGGTGACTGGTTGTTGCTGTACATTGGGTGAAGGAGGATTTGTTTGTTGAGAAATCAAAATTTGTTGTTGAGCGAGCTCTTTAGATTGTGCAGAATCTTTGATGGATTCTTCCATTTTATCTTCCATTTATTTGGATGTATTGGAGTGTTCAGAATCTCTGTCAGATTTTGATTTGGATTTACCTGTGCTTGAACTGCTGTTAAGACTAACACTAGGAGTTTGCTCCTTTGCGGGCTCTAAGCGTAGATTATCCAAAGGAACAGGAATTAGTCTCTTTTCTCTGTAAAGTTTGAATTGCTGGAAGTCTGGTGGGGATAGTTGTGCTCGGGCTGAATTCAAAACTTCTTTGAATGAATTTCTTGCTTGGAACATATCATCAAAAAGATCAGGCTCTGTGACAAATTCCTTTACTTTGATTGCATTGGTGAAATTCTTAACAATATCATTTTGGTCATATAACCTCTTTGAGAATTTGAACAGCTGTAGGGATGTAATGTTGCCTATCTCTTGAAATGCATGACCAATATCAAATAGTGAAAATGTTCCACATTTTATGGGAAATTGTGGCCAAATGCCCTTTTTCTTATCCTTTAAATCTTTTGTCATCCCTCCCTGGCCACAGGTCTGATAAGCGATTTCCCGGGCTACAAGTCTATCAGGAACATATAGGGGTAACACATGTGGAGAAACATAACTTCCAAAAACCCTAATATAGGTGAACAATTCTTCTCCAAACCATCTTGCGACGGGGAGAATATCAACCTCTGTTTCTGAAGATAACCTTGGGGGATCCTTATTATACAAGGTTCTGTATAATGGCAACATTATTCCATGGAAAATTTGGTAAAAATGGGGGATAAACTTAGATTCCCACAGTTCTTTATGGTACACATGAATGGGCGAAGGGTCTTGGATAGTCCATTTCCAACCCATTACAGGGAATTTAGAGACATAGCAGATGGCGTCCATGACATAAGCAGATAAATAAAAAGGTGGGTAAACCCGCTGGGAAACATTTCGTTTGGACCAGTATTGAAAAATAGCAGAGGTCATAGTGTCAGATAGGATTTTGGCCCAGTCTACAATTGTAGAATTAACGGCCGCATTCAACAAAGGAAGCCACTCGGGCAAAATCATATTTATGTCAGGCTTTCCAAAAAGCCTACATAACATAGCAGCAGTAAAACAATAAGGAGAAGTAAGCGAACCCGTGCTGTACATACCTTGTTTGTTCTTCTTTAATGGTTCACTTCTTTTAGTCCATTCCTTTGTGCATTCTGCCAAATTCGCATGTTCTTTGGCAAAATCTTCCATGAATTTGCTATTGTAAGTCGCATGTGGTTTTGGCAGCTTATACATTAATCTCACATCTTCTACGGTGAATGACCCAATTAGCTCTTCAGACTAAGTCTTGAATTGCCTGTCTGAGATATCTGTGCTATCCAGCACCCATCTCACCATATCTGTATATGGGAGAATCCTTGGCCTTGCTGCAATTCTGTGCAGGAATGAGCAAGCCAAGTCTCTAAGGGTTGCTTCAGATGTATCCTTTGAACCGGCCGTAGCTGCAACTTTCAACACCACAGGGTTTTCATCCTCTAATAGATTATACATTCCTTCCCAAGTGGATATGCCCGCATCCTTGTTACAGGCGATGTCTGCGTATAGCGAAGCCATTTCTTTGTTCTCAGAACTTGAGCTCTTCTCCTTCTTACCCATAATGTATAGTGGAAGCTTTGTATAGTGATCCGCTCCTTCGTGCCTGCGTTTTACGAATAAATGAGGAAAATGATAATAGAAAGGTGACGAGACTGTTTTGAATATGAACGCAGATGAAATATAATATTTAAATTGTGAAACGACTTCCAATCTAAACACAATCTCTTTTCACATTAATAATCACTCCAATCATTTAATATAGTCATTAAAGCGCATAACGGATTTGACACATGAGAAGATTGCCTCGAGATAGCGCGCTTACGTGAATGCGACATTGCGATGTCACGATTGCTTCTTGCGCTCTCATAATATCGCGACATGAAATCATCTGATCCCTTAAAACTTATCGCAAAAACGAGGCTAAGTAATGGCGCAAGCGCATATCGCAAAAATCATAAAAGCACATATCGCAAACGCGCAGAATCACAAAAAGCGCACAATCGCAAAATGAAATCGTCGCAAAAGCGCAAAATCGCAAAAGCGCATAATAAATCAGAGCGTAAAAGATATTTGTTAATCATTTCTGTTTTCTGCGCTATGCGATCTGCGATCAATGCTTTTTGTATAGACTATTTTTGTTATGGATGCGTTATATTGTTTCAAGAGCAATTTTATTATAATCTATCATAAACTTAATATTTTCGCAATATTCTCTTCAAAGGGATTTTTGTAGGTTTATGATAGAAAATTTTATTTTCTAAAGGAAACAAATCCTAATTGATTCAAGGCTATGGACGCTCGCTGGCAGCGGGACTAGGCTTGTATGGCATAAAAGACAACTTCGTCGGGGTACTGTTTAGGCTCGTTGGCAGCGAAGCGATGTCAGAGACAATAAAAAAATGGATATATGATTTATCAAAAACTCTTATCTCTACCTTCTTCTATTTTTCACATGAGGAAAGTTTAAAAAAAATAAATTTTCCCAAATTTGGAATCATCACTTTTACTCAAGCCTGTTTTAATTACTTATCTTTACAAACTCATATTGTTTAATCTATTTATGTGGAACCTATGGAAATGTTTTACTGTTAGATTTTTTCGTGATTTCCATTACTTTTAACCTTGGGTAAATTTAAGTTTATTATATTTAATCAGGGATAACTAGTTCTTCTCCCGCATGTCGCCATTGTTGTGGCAAAACACAACCCTCCCATTTTTTACTTATGTACTTCAAATAATGGTGACCCTTTCTACAAAAATTTTGGTTAAACACCTTTTAGGATTTTGATTAAGTTAATTATTTTGTAATTTTGTCATTTTTCATTTTTTATCGAATTTCTATTTTGATTGTTTTATTGAATTTGGTTTTTCATAATCTTTCCAACGATACTTGTTTCACTTCATTTGGTCAACCAGTTTGCAAATCGCACTCTTTTAAAGTTTTGATCATTTTCTCGCTTGGATTAAAAAACATGTATAAAGTCTACCATTATTTTAATTCTTGTAGTTAAAATAGTCATTCATTATAAATATTGACCTCACTTCAATTTTATAATTTTCACCTTTTTCCCAGTATCCAAACACTTCATTCACTATATAGCCTAAACTATATTTAAAACCCATAGTTTAATGCCTTAAATTCTATTTAACCTCCCAAAACCCACATACACAACCTTTCAGGACTTATTACTTTATAAACCCACTTATATTAAAGTCTGAAATTGTATTGTTATAGTTCCGCCCACCCATCGAACAATCATGTTATATACATTAAGCCATACCACATTATATATTACAAATTGCTGCTTAAAACCTTTGGTAGGACCTCTTACCTTTTCACATATCGACCATCGCAAAAAACCGTCACCACATTCATGTGCTATCCTTCCGAAACACCGATGCGATATTATGTGGGACCCTTAACTGCCTACCACCACGTCACTCCCATCGCACATCGCATATCTTATTGTTTTATTGCGAAAAATTTATCGCTAACCATCTCGAACTGCGATTTGCGATAAACCTTTAACTTTGCGATTTGGCCCCACCTCTGCCTGTCACGTCACTTGCTCTTACCGCCAGTCCCTCCGCTATTACTCCTTATCACTCCTCCTCTCCCTCACGTGGTGTGCATCTTATCATATTTTGAATTAATAAATAAAATATATAATATTATATAATATTATAATTAATATTATATTTTTAATTAATCAATAAATCATTTTTTTAATTAGTTTAAATTTTATTTTCAATTATTATTTATTAATTAAAATTAATAATGTAATTATAATTAATTAAATATTATAATCTAATTAGGATTAGAATTTAATTTTAAAATTCTTATTTTTAGCCCAAGCAACATAAATTCCATATTTTTGGCAATTTTAATATACCAACTTTAGAGGCTCATAAATGGAGTTTCACTTCACCAAATGAGGCCCAGGACAGCTCATTAGAAAGATAAAATGATGGATATTATTCTTGAAGTGGTTTAATTTCTAGATTTGATCATTTATTGGGTATAAAATTCAACAAAAGATCAAGCTCCGAATTTTAAAACAAAACTAATTTTCTGAGTTTTATTTTTGCATTTTCATTTGCCACAAATTCTTCTAAGTGCATATCCATTCGTCTATGTTCTCCTTGGAAAATTGGATCAGCACATACATCAAAAGAAAGCTTATATTTCCTTTTCAATTATTTATTTAATTAAGTTTTGATTGGATTTATTTTAATTTCTAGATTTGGCATTTTGATTTTATTTTTACATTTTAATTTTGTTTTTTATTTGATTTTGCAGGAAAACAGTGGAAGAGATGAGAAGAAGAAGATCTCAATCAATGAAAAGGCTCCAGCAATTGAATAATATGATTTGAACCAATGAAAATTAATTGATCAAAACCACTCTTCAAACAAACTATATTATGAAGAAATCATTTTGTAAATATTATAAATAGCAGATTGCAAAATGTAATAGGGGATTTTCTCCTTTGCAATTTTGGAATTCTAAAAACACTTCTATAATAGGAATTTAGAGTTGTAGGTGGGAGGAGAGGAATCTCAGATCTGGAGATTATTGAGTTTTTTCTTTTACATTCTAAGTTATGTATAATGAACAGAGTTTGCACTATTGTAGCTTTGATTTTGAAAGCAGAAGTTTAGGGATTGTAAAAGACTGTTAGAGACCGGAGCTAGAGAAATGGACTTAATAAATTGGTATTTATAATACTATTATTTTAAATGTTGGTTTCATTTATGATAACAAGAATGTGTCGATTTAGTCACATACTTGTGCACTTTTGTCGGTATGAGTAATTTGCCTCAATTTTATGTTATTGTTTATCTCTACTCTTATGGGCTGAATTCTTATTTCTGAGTAACTATTTACTCATAAATTTGTCCTATAAAACTGATTTATTCGATAGTGATATGTTGTGAACTATTTCCGCATATTATTGTTTAATTATTCAAGTTACTGATTAAATGATCGATGTCACTTTGAGAACTACTTCATGAGTGTTGTTGATTGATTATTTTAGTTAAGAGGTCTTTAGATAGGATGTGTTTGGTATTCACGATGTCAGTTAATTGAACTACTTCATTAGCTTGATATTCATTTAAAACAAAAATATTTGAATTTCAATTATTTAAAACAAAAATATTTAAATTTCAATTATTTAAAACATCTTGCTCTCAGTTCGGATAGATGTATATCTGCCTAATTGAGATAGGATTAAAATAGTTTCTTTTGCTTGCATCTTAGAATAATTTTGCATATAGATTAAATTATACATCCTTAAAAAGTCCTCTTCCCAAAGAGGAAAAAATTTAATTGTGGCTTGGCTAAGCCCAAATTAGCTTAAAGATCACTTTCTTGCCATATCAGCAAGAAAAATTATCTGGTGTCTCTTTCCCATTGGTAGACAAAAGTTATATTTTAAGCCAATGGAGATTGAGAGAAGGTAATTGGACCTAGTTAAACCAGTCGGATCCACCATTCCAAACGGAAAAGGAACTGCTTTAAGGTCTGAACCGCGTGGTTATCCCCCATATTGTTGCAGCGAATTTCGAGGCCTTAAAATTTTCATTATATCTCATAACTAAAATCTCATGGATATAATGAAAATAAACTAGCTAAGGCGTTGGTAGCTTCTATTTGAGAAGATATGTGGTGGTTTTATGCCTCTAAATTGTGTTACAATGAGGCTATAATGCCTATTTCTTATTGAGAAACAATGGAAAACCCTAAAAATCCAAAAAAGATGAAACACCAGACTATGGGCCCCATCGGGGTAAATTGGTACATCAATTTCCCAAGGTCGTAACTTTGGCATACTATCTCTGTTTGACGCACATGATACATTGTTAGAAAGATCTATCTGAGGAATAAAACTATTAAAGGTGAGTATTGAGTCTTCAACTCATATTCACTAGATGTGGTTTCCCCAAAAAATGTCGTTTAGGCCCTCAAAACAGCTCTGGAAGTCTAGGACCCAAAAAAACTGCCAAAAATAGTAAATTGTGCTACAATTAAGGAAATTGAAAAACTGAAAGAAACAATGGTGGGGGTCCAAGTGGAATAGGCGGATGGCTACCAATATCCACCTAGATCATTCCTCCCCCCCTAGGAAGAAATGGTCCCCATTGCGTTGAGTTCCTCCATGAGATGAGGAAACTTTTGTTGAACTTGCTCCCTAGTGAGCCCCCTGCCCTAGTGAAGGAGTTTGCCTGCTTTGATAACTCGATATAGTTGGATCCTCTACTGGTGGGTGTTCTTGATCTGTGTGTTCATAATCAGATCAGTTGTGGCTTGTTCCATGCAATATGGGTTAACTATGTTGGTGTGATTTTTTCTACCATGTCAAATGTGTCTAGTAGAGGTGGAAAGTAGGGTCGAATGTGGTTCACATTGAACATTGGGTGAAAACCAAGGAATGGTGGAATATTGAGATCGAAGGCATTGTCCCCTACAGCCTTGGTGATGGTGTATGGCCCATATCGAAGTAGTCGAATCTTTCTGTGGGTTCCAGCAAGGTGCTCCTTCTGCAAATGGAGCCACACTTTGTCGCCCACCTAGAAGTTGTGTGGCACCCGATGTCGATCATGTCGCTGCTTGTTCTTCGCATTGGATTTATCCATTATTTCATGAACTTGTTGGTGGATGTGTTGAATGCGCTTGATGAATTTTTTCGCTTTGTCAACTTCAAATTGGACATGAGCCGAATCGGCGTGAGTAGCTACAAATGGCATGGCTACGTCAATGGGACATAGTGGTTGGAATCCCAAGCCCACCTGAACGGGGCTATGGTCTGTTGTGTTGTGGAGGCCCCAGTTATAGTTTTTTTGTACATAGGGGAGGCTCTCATCCCATATGCGTGGATGATTTGAGTTATACATGCACAGAATGTGTATGATCATCCTGTTGACGACCTCTGTCTGGCCATTATTTTGGGGATGAAAAGTTGCAGACTCAATGAGCTTGGTGTCCAACATTAACCAGAGGCTGGACCAAAATGTTCTAGGGAACCTGTTGTCCTGATCTGAGATGATAGATTGTGGGATCTCAAAGTGTACCCACACTCGTTCAAAGAAGATTTTAACAGTGGTTTCTGTTGTGATATTGCAGGCCACAATAATGGCCATCTTCGAAAATCTATCGACGACCAAGAAAACATAGTCATTGCCATTCTTAGTAGAAGGAAGGCCCAACATGTAATCCATGGAGATGGATTCCCAAGGTTGACTAGGAGTAGGCAATGGAGTATAGAGGCCATGCTTCTTGATGGTTGGTTTGGAAATGGCACAGGCAGCGCAGGATCTAATGTACTTGTAGAAATTAGTATACACTAAGCATGCATACATCCAGATTCCCCTGATCTCACAATATTTAACTTCTTGCAAAATACAGAATCATTCCACTGTTAATATTTTGCGGAAAATTAATGGCAAACACGTGTGAAGCATAAATAAAAACAATTGCACATAACACATTTGTTTAACGAGAAATCCTGAAGTTGAAAACCCCAACTATCATATATTATGTATCATGGAAATCATGTAACAATCTCATACAAATCTTAGTACATCAAGCACTTAGTACAATCAATCGTCACACACTAATCAGAAGAAATCTGCAAATCCATGCACCGATTTCTTGCCACCTACTAGCCTGCCTCCACTTCGCAATCCCTGCTGAAGAATAGCTTTGAATGAATTCGAATTACCCTTGCCTTGACTGTGCAATCCTCATTGGAAACTCCAATGTGTGTGTGGTGCAATCAATGCATCACTATAGTCACAACGGATAGTCCATCTTGCCCTTTGACCTATCTCTCCACTGGGTCTCCATTGGAACTTCCATGCACTCTAGTTAACTATTGTATTGTTCAATTGATTAATGCATTATTATTTGTGAATTAATTAACTAATTAATTCACTCCACTCTCACTAGTGTATCATTCAGTTAGACTAGATACAACTAGCTCAACTGAGTTTAACTCCAATAATTGAATTAAACTGAATAACAACTCCATGAACTACTCTTCCAACTTTGTCATAACTTTGCCACTTCAGTTCTAACTGAGTCCTCCATGCATGAACACCAGTAAACCCTAGAATATAGACTCCTTCCACCCACCGATTTCTTTCCAAATCGTGGTGAATTAAAATTGGCGTTCCAAGAGAATAAGTTGTTGTTTATTGTCAGATTATTATTAAGAGCTAATAATAATCGACACTTCTATTTTTAGATCGACGATCTATAAATAGACTTCGCCCAATATTCTAAAAATAGAATTTCATCTATTTTTCCAACTTGATCAACCATCCACAAATAACATCCTGCAACTTCTGAAATATGATCACCATGTCTAAAAATAGGCTTGCACCAAAAATAGCCTGCGGGCCCACTTAGTGAAGGCGACTCTTTTCACTAAGCTCATCATATTGTTGAATCTCAACACTCCCTCTCAACAAGATAGGGATTATACTTCACCCTGATCCTGCCTCTATGGTATTCGAATTTTCTCCTGGTGAGCGCCTTCGTCAGAATGTCTGCATTTTGATCCTCCGTAGGAATGTACTGAAGCAACATGATCTTCCGCTTCACACAATCTCTGATATGATGATACCGAATATCAATATGTTTATATCTATCATGAAACATAGGATTAAGCGAGATTTTAATGCAACTCTGATTATCACAATGTATCATTGTAGGATCTAAATGTGAACCGAACAAACTGACCAGGATCTTCCTCATCCAGATTGCCTCACATGCATCTTGAATTACTGCCATTTATTCTGCTTCCGCTGAACTGAGTGCCACGGATATTTGTTTCCTGCTGTACCAAGAAACTGCCGTAGATCCGATACTAAAAATCCCTCTTGATGTGCTCTTTCTGTCTATTGGGCTGCCTGCCCAATCTGCATCGGTGAAGCCATGCAACTTCACCTCATCTGTACCTCTATACCATAAACCATACTCAGATGTGCCCCTGAGATATCTCAAGACATGCTTGCCTGCATTCCAAAAGAGCTTGGTAGGCTTAACCATCGCTTGTGAAAGCTGGTTCACCGCATAGCATATGTTTGGTCTTGTATTAACTAAATACATGAGTGAACCCACCAACTATCGATAAACAGTGGCATCCACTATCTCTGTTGATGTAGCATCCTCTTTCCTCCAATCTCCCGGGCATACTTGCCTTGAGATACAAATAGTTCACCTTCCCACTGCCATATTTCCAATCTAAGGAAATAATGGAGGCCCAAATCTGTCATCTCAAACTCCTTTGCAATATCTGCCTTGCATGAGTGTATCAACTGCTCATCACCCGTTATTATTAAATCATCAACATAAATAACAATGATTAAAAGCTTACCCTCCACCACAATTTGGTACAGGTTTGCATTTGCCTCACTCTTGGTGAAGGCAAGTCTAGTGAAATAGTTGTCGATCCGAGTGTACCGAATTGCTTCAGCCCATACAGCGCTCTTTTGAGCCTGCACACATGCGACTCGCTGCTGAAGATCTCAAATCCTTCAGGCTGCTCAATTTACACTTCTTCCTCAATGATCCCAATAAGGAATGCAGTCTTCACATCCATCTGATGAATGTGCCAACCCATCTGCACTGAGAGAGCAAGGATGGTCCTTATGGAAGAATACCGTGCGATAGGTACAAAGGTTTCTTCATAATCAATCCCCTCGATCTGTGAGAAGCCCCAGGCAAAAAATCTTGCCTTATACTTCTCGACACTCCCATCAGTAGCTTGCTTTACCTTGTAGATCCATCTTGATCCTACAACTGATTTTCCCACCGGCCTTGGAACAATCTCCCAAGCATTATTTCTGACAATGGAGTCATACTCCTCCACCATGGCATCTACCCATGTGGTCTCCTGCACTACCTCTTCAAAAGAAGATGGCTCTGTCACGATACACTTTCTCGTCAGAGCCATGTATCCAGTAAATCGGTCAGGTGATTGTCTTTGTCTGCGCTATGATGTAGGGACTCCTACATTATGTGCCGCATCAAGCTTCAGTCTCTCAGCTTCTGTGGTCCGCTTTCTGCCTTGTCTGATGTTTGGTTCTGCATGAGTGGACTCCTCCACTCCATGAATCTCCTCTTGTGGCTGTTCCACATCTAGAGGCTCATCTTTGGGAACAAAAATTTCATCTCTGCATGCAAGTGTAGCTCCCTCTCAAGCGACAACTTAATGGCTTTCACCTCATTGAATTTTATATCCCGTCGCACCACAGTCATCCGACTGTCTGGTACATCCCTTGCACTGATTTGACTGCGCAAGAGTACCCTTGGGAAGTCTAGTAGAAATCTGCTGCAAAATCTTCAAAGCGCCATGGTGAAGATGGCCCAATCACATGTGCCATAATTCGCCCTCATCCCAGCTCACCACTTCTTCTGCTTTGCCCACCATTGTAGCACAACCATCTACCTCCATCTTGTAGAGATTCTTAACTCGAATCTATATCTTCTTGGTTTGACCTGTTGTTTTATGTCGAAGGAAGGCTTTTCCCTCACTGAAAACAACATCGTAACCTTTGTCTTCCAACATTGCGACCGAGACCAAGTTCTTCTTCAGACCTGGAACATGCATAACATCCTTCAACAAGAATGGATTACCAGACTCCCTCTCAAAAGTAATGGTCCCAATGCCGGTCGCACTGTATCGACCATCGTTGCCCATCTCTATATGCATCTGGAGGTCCTTCTCCTCCAAGTCACTAAACAACTCCTTGTCTCCCATCATATGGAAAGACGTACCACTATCAAGATACCACACCAATCCCATATAGCTTGAAACCAAGTATGCGATCAAATATAAATCAAGTTAAAATTGTGAGGCTAAGGCCTCTCCAGTTGCAGCTCCAACAACCTTCTTGTTCTTCTTCTTCTGTGGGCAGTTAGTGGCGAAATGCCCATGTTCGTGACAGTGAAAACACTTCACTTTGGAAAAATCCTGCTTCTTGCCTTTAACATCGGATTTTGAAGGAAATTTATTCCCCTTCCCTTTCCTTGCTTTGGCATCCAAAGCGCAATTCTCTTCATCTTCATTCTTCGATGAAGAGCCATCCCTGGTACCTTGCCTTATCTCCTCTTGCACAAGATCCGACCAAAGTCGCTCCCATATTGGCAGTTTCTCCCGTCCATTGACAGAGTCTTTGTAGCTATGCCAACTCTTCAGAAGCCCAAGGAGAGCCAAGCTCACCAAGTCTTCATCATCAACAGTAATCCCCACACTTCACAGTTCATCCCTACAGTGGATGAGGAAGATCCTGGTCGGGTTGTTCGGTTCACACTTGGATCCTACTGTGATTTATTGTGATAATCAGAGTTGCATCAAACTCTTGGTTAATCCAGCATTTCATGATAGATCTAAACACATTGACATCCAGTATCATCATATCAGAGATTGTGTGTAGCGGAAGATCATGTTACTTTCATATATTCCCACGGATGATCAGGATGTTGATATCTTGACGAAGGCGCTCACCAGGAGAAAATTCGAATACCACAGAGGCAGGATAGGGGTGGCAGATAATCCTTATCTTGTTGAGAGGGAGTGTTGAGATTGCAACACGATGATGAGCTTAGTGGAATGAAGTCGCCTTCACTAAGTGGGCCCGCGGGCTATTTTTGGCGCAAAGTCTATTTTTAGACTATGTCTATTTTTAGACATATGGATCATGTTCTGTGAGTTGCAAGATGCTATTTGTGGATGGTTGGTCAAGTCGGAAAAAATAGATGGAATTCTATTTTTAGACATATTGGGCGGAATCTATTTTTAGATTGCCAATCTAAAAATAGATATGTCGAATAATATTAGCTCTTAATAATATTTGGACTCTAAAAATTATCTTATTCTCTTGGAGAACTTCAGTTAAGTGCACAGATGTGGCACAGGAGCTGACAGAAGGAATTACGCTATTCCTGAGGGTTATGTGGAGCTATTGCATGGATACTTTAGTCAGAACTCATGTGACAGAGTTTGGTGGAGTTGATTGTGGAAGTTAGTGGAGTTGTATTCAGTTTAACTAATCTAAACATAGTTGAGCTATTTGTATCTAGTTTAATTGATTGATAAAATTAGTGAGAGTGGTGTGAATTAATTATTAATTAATTCACTAATTATAAACTCATTAATCAACTAAATAATGCGTCATTTAACTTTAGTGCATGGACAGTTTCAGTGGAGACCAGTGCAGAGATAGGTGAAAGAGCAGGTTAACTATCAGTTGTGACTATACAGTTGCTATTTGCAACAACCAGTGATTGGTGAAGCCCATGAGGATTGCGTAGTACAAGCCAGGTGGTTTATGTTATTTAATGAGCCATACCATAGCATTGATTACGCAATAGAGGCTGGCTATCCAGTGGCAAAATATTGGAGCATGTGTTTTGCTAGATCTAGCTTGATAGTGTGTAGCAATTGGAGGTGGTGCTGAGAGCTTGTGAGGAGCTTTGTACTATGATTTTTACATGATGTCCATGACATATAATATACAGATAGTTGGGGTTTTCAGCTTTAATCTTTCCCATTAAATACTGTGTTCATATGTGTGAATGTTTGTGGTTTTAATGTGTGCATGCAATTGATTTTATTTCCGCAATTAATGATCAATGGTAGAAGAGATTCTATATTATGCATGAAGCTAAAATAGTGTGTGATCAGGAGAATCTTGGTGAATAATATATCAGTTATTCAAATTTCTACACGAGGAACTCCATTTCCTCCTGAATATATATGTGCAGATAGTTGCGGTACTTCAGTACCAAATGTTTCTCTGAATTTTTGACACCCAATTTTGTGCGCAAGGTATGGAATTAATTCGTCAGCTCATGCACATCTTGATCCATTTGCTACCGCGGCGTATTCCATTGTATGTAATTTTCCTCATAGCTCCCCACAGGATAATATTGTTCCTTGATGGCATCTCTAAAAGAATTCCAAGTGGGTGTGGCCGAAAACAGAGAGGGTTCCCTCTCATACTTTTGCTCACACTAGGTTTCCCACCAATCCTTGACATGGGGGGTGGCTTTGAGGAGTGCAAAAGTAATCATTTCCTGATTGGAAAAGTCATGAACCGAGAAATACCCTTCTAATAGAGTCAACCATCTATCTATGACATCTACATCTATTTGGCCCTCAAATATGGGAATGTCAAATTTTACTTGTACCTTAAAAGGACTTGCACTCAAAAAGTGGCTGCTGGATGCAGATGCGCCGTTGGTGGGCAGTCGTTGAAGAATCTGGGCAAAGTTATCCATCATCGTGTTCCTTTGTTTCTCGAGGGCATCCTCAAGCAATATTTTGATAGGATATCCTGCTCCCTCGTCTTTCTTTTCATCCCCCATGGGTGGTCGTCAGGGTTTGCGAGGTCGATCCTGCAAAAGTTCAACCAGATCGAGCCCTAACTCCTTATACCTCGACCTCGTTGGCGACATGCAAAGAAGGATCAAGAAAGAGAAGACCTCTCTAATACCGCTTATCCAGAATTATGCAAGAACGCAATAAAATACATAAATACACATAAATGCAGAGATGCAACATAAGTGAGACTTCATTTCATTAATATCTCATAACTAAATTATGCTTACAGACAACATGGAAATAAACTAGCTAGGGTGTTGGTAGCTTATCTCTAACAAGAGATGTGGCGGCTACATGCCTCTAAGCTATGTTACAATGAGGCACGAATGCCTATTTATCATTGAGAAACAATGGAAAACCCTAAACATCCAAAAACCTAAACCTAGGAGATGAAACGCGAGACTATGGGCCCCGTCGGGGTAAATTGGTACATCAATTTCCCGATGTCGTAACTTTGGCATAATATCTTCGTTTGATGCACATGATAGATCCTTTGAAATATCTATCTGAGGAATAAAACTACTAAAAGGAAATAGCAGGTCTCCAACTCATATTTGCCAAATGTGGTTTCCCCGAAAAATGTCATTTAGGGCCCCAAAAGGGCTCCGGAAATTCAGGACCCGAAAACTGCGAAAAATAGTAAATTGTGCTACAATTAAGGAAAATGAAAAAATGAAAGAAACAATGGTGGGGGTCCAAGTGAAATAAGCAGGTGGCCACCAATATCCACTTGGATCAAGTTGTAAAACATTAAAATTATTTCCATATTAACTATATTTTATGACATTCAAATATAGCGAAACATACATGAATTATAAAATGTACAAAATAATGAGAAACTTTGTATATTGAACACAAAGACCTTAGTTGAAGAATTGGAACTTGAGTATAACTTACCTCATGAATAATTAGTCTATCTATCTTAGAAATCCATCCAGATGTAACTGTAATTTTGAAGTATATGTTACTCTTTTATGGTAGATCACAACCTTCATATTAAATATCATTATTCTTCTCTCACATATCTTTATTCGGGTTTATGATTACTCTAAGTTCCATAAAATGAGGTTATGCTTTCTAGATGCTCGGTGCAACGAGTTATATGATCCTTGTTTAAAGAAAGAATGGTAAGAATTATAGTTTTCTTTGAAAGTCCAGGCGTAGGAAAGTTTCAAGAGTTTCAAACTAAGATCTTTGAAGAAAGGATATTTGTGCTCAACAAACCCTTCACATGATTTAAACTGGAAAATATCAAGATTGAAAGGCTTAGTGCTTAAGTGATTACTTGCAATGATTTTATATGGTCTTGAGTCAAAATTGCAATAATCCATAGTTGGTAATCATAAAATCCTCAATTGTTAGTTGTATAAGTGTGAAATGCATTTTGTCCCAGTGCTCTAAGCAAAAGGTATTGATAAATTTTTTAGCCTCTTTAGGAAGTACCATTGTAACAAGAACATTACGATTATGCTATTTACTTGGAGGGTGAACTTGGATCAAATCCAAACTGGGCAATGTATTCATATGGATCCATGTTGGTCAAACTTTATTTTGGGAAACAATGCTTATATAAATTTAAAATTTTCCCTTTAGCTAAGACGTAGCATCATGAGAGGCTAATCTATGTCATCAAATTCATGTAGTACTTGCACTTGTGTAACATCCTGCTCCCACGTCTATACAAGTAACCGACCAACCAGGGTAAACATGCAACGAGAGGCTACTATGATCTAATTCAAACTCCTAGGTGACCTTAAGGAAGTGGAATCGACAGAAACACATCACACATACCTTCCACAACAGCAACAAAACTCCCAGGAGCCATCCAAACCACTAAAGTAACCATCCTATGGGTCCCACCAGTTGTTTAGACCATTAAACCCAAGACGCTCCCTTGATATGGATGAGGGTGCGTCTGGGAGGCTCTGGACACTCCCACAACATGGGCATGTGTGCGTCCAAGGACATTTTTCCTCATACCTCTGCCAACATCCTTGGGATTTGGGCCACTTTTTTAGGCCCTGAGCCCAGGACACTACCCAGAACACCATGAGACTTCCATAAACGAAATATAATAGCGGAATAACGATGAAAAAACGAACACTTGAACAAGGACTTGACTATACCCCTACTATCCATGACAAAATTTCATCAACATGTCACAAATATGTAATCTACATGTTTAAATAACATATGCAAGCATAGGGGTTTCATACTTATCTGAGAATCGCTAAGAATCATTGTTGCCTCATCACATTAACCGCATTACAATATAATTGGGCATAGATACATTGTTCATTCATTTACAAATAAAAACATGATGAGAGCCATACATCATCACCATCATAAAACACATTCATAACCAACATATAAACAACATAAGTGATAGGCACATAAAAACCATATAAACCACAAAATAACAAGCATATTTACCCATCAATCCAAGAGGAAAGGAGCTTTTATTTCGAGAAGCAAAATGCAACCAAGTTTGGGACTTGCACGTTCCACCCAAACGTAGACATGGTTGAGCCAAATCTCTTTTCAGCCAGTCACCCCCGTGCCATATTCAAACCATGAATGTGGGATCTCATAAAACTCATCAATCAAAACCAACCCACGTCTTCCAAAGGCCAAACCACCTAAACCCTCAACAAATGATACCACTTGACGGTCAGACATCACAACCCTCACTAGATTGGTCTCCACACAAGTTGTCCAGGGCTCTAGAGCATTTGTTCCAGCTACGAATTCTAGGATTAGTAACTCATCCCACAATTTTTTCCAACCTTCAAGAGCATTTATCCAACGAAGGCTTTGAGGACTAGTAACTCAACCCACCAAGGGCTTCCAGAGAATTTTTCCAACCAGGTCTTCCAGGGTTATTAACTCAACCCAAGTTGTTACAGAGTTTCTAGAACATTAGTCCAACATAGGCTTCCAAGAACTAATAACTCAACCCACAGCCAAAATCGCATGAGAACCAACCAGAAAACAAGCAATGAAATGAACCCAGAACACCATGACTATACAAGAAATGGAAAGGCTAGGAAAATCCACTATCAATCCAGGAAATCATACATGCCAATGACATATCATGACCAAGAAACCACATGCATATGCCATGCCTACCAAAACTAGTGAGGAAAACATACATTCAACTCGATACTTGCAAATAGAATATTTTGTAGTTGTTGATCCCGGTGTCCTCTTGCTCTTTCATGCTCTTCCTTTTCCTTCTTTCTCCAAATCTCCAAGTATGCCACACTCTCCAAGAGTGCTCCAATAACTCTAAACTGAACTGACAAAAATCCATGAACTAATCCTCAGAAGCATTTTTATTAAGGAGGCCTTTATTTTCTTCATTTTCCATTATTTTCCTTCATTTTACTCCTCGCGTGCAACTAGTGACCTTTCACCTCCATTTTCTCATATTTTACGTTATTTTCATAAATATTTGCTAATAAATGCCACTTTTCCTTTCTAAAGCCTCATCCATTGCCTTTGCCAATTTCCATAGCCATAATAAACCATATGAACACCTGCACTAGGATGTTTTGCCCAACATTCAACTTGGAATATGTGTCCCATGACCTTGGTTATTATTTTGTCTCTATTAACTTTTATTACATGGAATTTTCACTAGGGATGTTACAGAACCCTCCTCCTTGGGGGAACACCGTCATCAGTGTTCAACGACACCTACAACCAACAAGACTATTGTGAGAAAAACATACTGCCCATGGAGCTTTATAACTTAGCTCATGGTAGTATTTACAATGATCAACTTGTTGAGAAGCAAACCAACATGACAACATAAAAATTATAACATCATAATGACATGAAACCCATACCGCTTATCGAAGCTTTATAACATATCACATGGCGGTATTTACATCCATATACATATGTACATATACCAAAACATCATACCAACATATATCAAAACATTCTCTCAACCAACGAATAAGGAAGGATACATGGCCCACATGTGATTCTCGATCTCCGATGTAGCTTCATCGAGCTCAAAGTGCTTCCATTGAACTTTAACATGCTCGATTGTTTGATTCTGGAGCATGATCGTCTTTCTGTGCAAAATGTAATGAGGTTTCGGCTGGAATTCTCCTTTTGGATACACCTACAATACATAATAGTCAATCACATGATCAACATATTTAACATACTTATTAAGCAATGAAAAATGGAAAACATCAAGGACTTTCATTTTTGGAGGCATGAAATTCAATAGGCTACTCGTCCAATCCATTCAAGAATATTGAAAGGTCCAAAAAACTGAGGTGCAAACTAGGCACCTGATCCAATCTGTAAGGAGCCCTTCTTGGGCTTAATGCGCAAGTACACCTGTTCCACAACCTAAAAATCCTTAAACAATATGTTTTGATTTGCATAACTTTTCTGCCTATCTTGTGTTGCTTTCAAATTTTTCTTAATTACTTGCTTTTCTTGTTCCATCTCTAACAACATCTTTGTTCCAATCAATACCCTCTTAACTCGATCACTCCAACTGATGGGAGTATTACAACTTTTCCTATACAATGCCTCAAACAGACTCATCCTCAATGATTCTTGGTATCCATTGTTGAAATCAAACCCTACCATTGGAAGATACCATTCCCGCTTTTGTTGTTGATGCATCACATACATCCTCAACACATCCTCCAATATCTTCTTAACCCTCTTTGTATGTCCATTAGTGTCCAAACCTGCAAACAACTCCTTCCAAAACTTGGAAGAGAACTTCGCATCCTTGCCTGACACAATCTTCTGCGGAATACCATACAATTTGACCACATCCCTAATAAATTCATGTGCTACATAATTCGTCGAGTATGTAGACTTCACTGGAATGAAGTGTACTACCTTCGTCAACCTATCCACCACAACCATGATGGAATCATGTTGTCTAGATGTCCTCGGTAAACCTGTGATGAATTCCATGGAAATTACTTCCCATTTCCATTCTAGAATCGAAATCAGCTGTAGAAATCCATCTGGATGCTTACAGTTTGCCTCAACCTACTGAAAATCCAAGCACTTAGCCAAAAACTCTAGTATGTCTCTCTTCAAATTTAGCCAACAGTAAAACTTATTCACTGTTGTCGGTGTATTTTGATTGCATGGGGGACCTGAATATGGTTTCATATGAAACTCCCTCAAGATCACCTTTTTTAGTTCACTATTGCCTGACACATATATATTGTCTCTAAACCTTATCAAGCCTTCTACTGTGAGACGATAGTCCACATCCTGTGCCCCTGCACTTGTACCTATACCTATACCTGTATTCTACTGCAATTTGTGCCTAAGATCCATATACCTAACATCATGTTGCCCTGCCTACAAGATCCTATCATGTAGATCTATCCCATAGGAACTCATAACTGCTATATGATTCACTTGTATCCACCTGCTAAGAGAATTTCCAACATTGTTCTATTTACCTTTAATATACCTGATCTCGAAATCAAAGTCATTGATCGTGGCCAACCATTTAGCTTGCCTGGCCTTCAAATTCGATTGGTCGACTAGATATCGCAATCCACTATGATCACTCATCAATACAAATCGTCTACCCATAAGATAGTGCCTCCACATCTTTAATGCATGAATGATCGTTGCCAACTCCAGATCATGTGTTGGATAGTTCCGCTCGTGCTCATTTATTTTATGTGACTCATAACATACCACCTACCCTTCCTGCATAATGACTCCACCAAGCCCTCTCTTGCAAGCATATGTACATACCACAAACTCTTTTTCTGAATCTGTGAAATTTAACATTAGATCATATGTCAACAATTGCTTTAAATGCTCAAAACTGGCTGCACATTCCTCTGCCCATTCAAACTTCTTAACTTTCCTTTGAAATGATGTGATAGGATAAGCAATCTATGAGAAATTCCTGATGAACCTCCTGTAATAACCAGTTAACCCCATAAAGGACCTTATCCAATCCACATTCCTTGGAGCTTCCCACTCCATGATAGCTCTTATCTTTTATGGATCCACTTTTATTTCCTCCTTGGAGACAACATGTCCCAAATAATGTACCTTTGTCTGAAAGAAACTACACTTGTTGAGCTTAGCATACAATTGATGCTCTCCCAATAATCTCAATATTGTTGCTAATTGTTCAACATGCTCTTCTTCATTTTTGGAATATACCAGAATATCATCAATGAACACAATGACAAACTTGTCCAGATAAGGACGCAACACACTATTCTTCGAGGTAATAAAAGTAGCTATAGCATTAGTCAAACCGACAGGAACTACAACAAACTCATAATGCCCATACCTGGTCCGAAAAGTTGCCTTGTAAATATCTTCTTCTTTAATGCATACAGGATGATATATGGATCTCAAGTCAATATTAGAGAACATTGATGCTCCCTTCAATTGACCAAACAAGTCATTAATCCTCGGAAATGGATACTTGTTATTGATGGTCACTTTGTTCAACTTCCTATAATAGATGCACAACCTCAGAGTACCATCCTTCTTCTTCACAAACAATATTGGTGCGCCCCATGGCGATACACTTGGCCTAATGTATCCCTTGTGTAGAATTTCTTTCAAATGTAGCTTCAACTCTGCCAATTCCAATGTGATCATCCTGTAAGGTGCCTTAGTTGTTGGCACTACCCTTGGCACCAACTCAATAGAAAATTATACTTCCATGTGAGGTGGAAACTCTGAAATCTCAGTGGGAAATACATACTGAAACTATTGTAGAAATGGGTAGCTGCTTAAAACATCTGCATCCTCAAATTATGTATCTTTGTCACTATAAATTTTCACTACAAATAACACACACCCTTTCCTGTGACTGCGCTTGGCCTGCATAGTTGTAACCATTCTAATTAATGTTGCTTTCTTCTTACCCCGTAAGACTCTTTGTTCCCCATTGTCATCCAAGCACTCAATAGCCTTGTCATAAAAATCTACCTTGGTCCTATGTATATATATTTAGTCCATACCTAAAAGCATGTTATACCAACCCAACGACAATACATTCAAATGTGTTGATGTAGACATACCATTCAACTCAAATGCACAAGCTCTTACCCAATGGTTAACTCTCTTCTTGGTACCTGTGACCAAATGCACTAACCAAGAATCTGCTTGCACTTCTTTATTCAAACCACACTTGTCCATCAGGTCAGGATTAACATAGTTATAATTAGATTCAGGGTCAATCAAAATAGAAACAACTTGATCACAAAGCTTATCATCCATCTCGATAATAAATGTCTGGTGATCTGCCTACCTATTATCCAATGCTACATAGATCTTGGGAATACTCTGTCCAACATCTCCCACTATTTGTGCCTCCTGCGCACTATATATATGTGTTCTACCACCCTAATGTTGTGGACAATCTCTCCTATGATAATCTTTGCCACAAGTCCAAAATTGTAAAGGATTCTCATCATCTTTCTCTTGTACCCACATTCCACATCCTACATGGAATTGTAATAAGTGATGCTAGTAATGATGATTTTTGAGATAGTTTTGAGTTTATAACAGGCCTAGGTAGCTTGGGACCTTTCCAACAAGTGAGTATTACTTTGGGATGTTTTTTTCACTCGGTTAATTATCATCTCCCTACCAAGACTTAATAATTAATTGAGTTTTTTCCTCCAATTTTAACCCAAAGCAGGAGTACGACTTGATGGTGAGGCCTTGGGTGAGTCCTAGTGTCTAGAGTCACTGTATATACAATACTAGATTAAAAATAAAAAATAAAAATAAAAAATTGTGGAATTTGGTTAGGTCTGGGTAGTCATTTTTTAATTTTTTAGATTTTCAGCAAGTCAAAAAATGCAATAAAAATTGTAATTGAATTGTAATAAGTGTTGTTTAGAGAAGTTGTATGGGGTATGATTAATCAAAATTACATCTCTCACCTTTAGATTTCTACTATAACACACTTTAAGGGATTAAAAATGTGTTTTGAACCCTCCACACCAACTTTTCCTAAGTTTAGTGGGAAATCTGGCAATTAATTAAGCCATAAATTAAATAAATGTAGAAAAATAAATATTTGCACATGTTAAATGTTGTGGAAATGAGGTGGAAAATTATGGAGGAGTTAAAGTGAAGTCCCAAAGTGATGTGGACTCCTAAAATCAAGAAAATGACACGTGCTCAAATAAAATCAAATTTTTGGCATTAAATGAGAGTTGCTTACTTGGAAATTCGAATTTGTGAAGTTAATGCACATTTGGGAGGATTTGGGAGAATATTTGGTGGAGATTTTTTGGTAAAATGTCCCCACATGGGTTACCACCCATATACACTTGTCATTCCATCATAAAATTCGAATTTCGCACATAAGGGAAGAAGAAAATGATGTCCACTTACCAAAATTCGATTTTTACACTTGACATTGGAGCTCCACTTATCAAATTCAAATTTGCCTTATGATCTCCTCTCTCTCACCACTTGCCATTTGGTTCTTCATTGGGATCTGCTCCCATTCTCTTATATAAATGAGCCTTGGGCTCTCATTTGTAATCATTTTTTTACTAGTTATTGTGCTTGCGGAAGCGTTATTACTTTGTACATTTTTCAATAATATCAATAAAAAGACTTTGGGGGTACATTTATGAGTGTTCTTCCTTTGGAGCATGGTGCATTTTGAGTTATTGTTATAATATTTTATATGCTTTGAGTTATTTCATTTTCCATGTATTCTTGTGAATTTGCTAGTGCACACCTGTCTTGTATTAGAATTTCATTTGAAAGTAGGCTCTAGAGGTTGAAAGTTCCAGTTTATTTTCAAATAAATTTCTAAAAGTTTCAATTAACTATTTTCTTATCTAAATCTACATGGACTAATGTGTGACTTGATTATTGTAGAATAATTCTTTTTGGATCAAGCGTGAGGGGAAATATTTAGGAGACCAACCCACTCTTGAAGCACTTTCAAAGGAACTCTCGTTTGTTATTTGGATTTTCATAGTTTATCTTACGAAAAAGTGTCTTACAGGGATTCGTTTGGACATAGTTTGTATGCATGTATTCATTTAAAATATTTTACTTTCATTGTGCTTCATTGGATCATATTTTGCTAATTAAAGAGCTTAAGCATGGCTAGACAAAGAGGAGAGTTTACTCATTCTCTTTGACTTAGTCCTTTGTAGATTATTTTGCAATATTTTGTGATTTTCTTTGTCTAACACTTGGTTGGTTTTTGTAGTCTTCTTTTTCTAACTTGTTTTCTTGTAGCAATTTGTGGGATTCACCTTCAAAAAAACAATAACAAATTGTTTTAATATCTTTGAGATCTAATGTCAAATGATGAGGACTCTCTCTTTTTCCTTTGTTCGTGGGCAGTTAAGAAGCTTTCTTGAGGAAGGCGGAGTTCTTTTTGTGGCTTCTTCTTTCTCTCTCTCTTGGCCGTGAGCACTGAGGAGGCTTAGCCTCTCATCTTCACTTGTGAAATTCTGATTTCTATTAAGTATTTATATCGCAAAAATTTCTTATCAAGGATAAGTCTAAGACCTAAAGTTTCATTTGTAAAGGTTTTCCTTGAGCTTGTAGGAGGCTTCAGTCTCTTACCTCTAACAACCAATATAATTTATGATTTTGGGAGGGTGGGTTTTACCCATTGGCATCCCAATCTCTCCATTTTTTTTAGAGGACTTGTGGTGTGGTTTGTTGATCTCTTTAAATTGCATCCATTTCATCTAATTGGTCAATTAACACAACCATGCATTTCATTCATTTCACTTGCTACAAGTTTTAAGAGAATTTACTTTCATAGCAAATTAATATTTTTTCATATGCAAACATCTTTCATAGCATCGTCATCTCTGGACATGACATTTGTCATGAGTCCTCTTGCTCCTGGTTCTCCCCTTTCAGTTTCAATGATGTCACCCTTCCTATCAAATCCTCAAGAAGGTAGTGTTCTTACTCCGCCTATGTCTCCATCAACATCTTCTGTAAATGGATATGGAGACTGGCCACAACCTAGTGTATCAACCTTAAACCTTCCTGGTAGCAATGTTCAAACCAGACGTCTTAGAGCATAACTCAATGCCAGAGACATGCCTGTTGAGGACTCTCCTAAAAAAAAATTCTCCACTCTCCACACAAGCCAGGATGAATGTTGCTACTGTTATATATGGAAAATACAAGTCATGGGATCAATATTGTTGCTCCAACGAATCTTGAAGATGTGTTTGCCTCCAAGGTAACATCTCATAGAGTAGCAGTTCTTGAACCTTCCATCTTTTCTCAGATGAGTCCCCAAATGCAAGCTCATAAGACTGCCCAGGCATATATGCAGATTCAAAACCAGATGCTGCCTCCTATAAATGCACAGGCATTTTTTTCAGGGAATTACATGGATGCGGCAGGCTACAATAGAACCTCAGAGCCATGGCCATTCTTTGATGTAATCACCTTTCCAATCTTCCTCGTATGGGTTGGGATCACGTGGTAGAATTTCACCTTGTTGTGTGGATGTGGAACGTCATAATACATGTGGGTCTCCCTTATTCTGTTATGGCTGCAACCATAAAATCAAGAATTGATGCTTTTGTTCAAAGGGAAAAACGAAGCCATAGTTCTCGTGACTTGGGAGCTAATATGAATCCCAGTTCATGGTCGGATTGGGGCTCTCCTGCAGGTAAAGTTGACTGGGGAGTTCAAGGAGAAGAGTTGAGCAAATTAATAAATTCGACCTCATTTGGCCCCGGCAGTTACGAAGAACCAGATTTGTCTTAGGTTCAAACACTGGTAAAGGAAACTACACCAGAGGGTAAAGATGGAGTAAATGTAGGTTGTTCTGGGTAAACGCACAAGGGGCAAATAGAAAATGTTGACCATTCGGTTTTAGGTGCTTGTATTGAACAGATGCAGTTGGATCAGATTGTAGCTTGAGATTAGGATTATTTATTTGGGGTGGTCGTAGGTGGGATAGGCTCATTTAAAATCAGATTTTTCATTTTTAACTATTTGTTTTATAATATTCTCAATTTTAGTTTAAGAAATGGTCTGGTTTTATACTTATTATCAAAATTACACCTATAGGAAATTTGGGAGGAAAGCGTGCAAAAAACAAATAGAGATGTTATTCCTATGAGCAGGTGGACAAGCTGAAAATAACTTCGCTGGTAGACCAGAGAATGACACTATTTTTTTTCGACATGGCAACTGAAGATGTTGTTATATTTACTTATCATTAACAACCGTATATATATATATATATATATTGAAAGCACTGAGCAGCGAAATATTATCAGTTGGTTCTCAGCACAAGGCCTTGGAAAAAATCCAAGATGTGTCATCTTGGTGCATTTTTAATTTATCAAATGCGAAACCCATGAAAGGTTTCAGTGAGTGATTTCTAAAGTTGTATTTGGAAAAACCTACGATGTTAGTTGTCAACTGTTATTTTTCTGTGCCTAAATAGTCAACTAAAGTTTGCAGTGCCAATTTTGTGGTAGCACTTTTTCCCGTTGAAGTGGATGATTTGCACCTGCTATAGAAGTTGTAAAGTGTGTAAAATTTGTAAAATTTGATGGTGCAAAGAGACAGCAAAAGGAGAATCTAGAATAGGAGCTTCAATTTTGTTTGAAACTCTTCAACTCACTTGAGCTCCTTTCCATTGTGAATGAGATAGAAAGAATATAATGCCTTTTAATTGAGTCCAATTCTTTTAGCTTCTAGATTTTCCCTTTTCCCTATTATTTTATTGGTGGGGGCCATTTTCCACTAGGATAATTTTTGCGGAAACAAATACTTTTCAGTCTATTGGCCCATAAATGCACCTGGGAAATAGATGCCCACCGTTGGATGGTGTACTTGCTTTAATCCAACGGTGGGCAGTTACTTTCCAGGTACATTTATGGGCCAATAGACTGAAAACTATTTGTTTCCAATTTTTGCCTCCATTTTGAACAAAATAGCCACTTGCCTCATTTCTCAATAAAATATTATTTTTCCACCATTCTCCAATTAAAAAAAATACTTTTCCTTTATTCTCCAATAAAATATTAGTTTGCCCCCATTTTCCATTAAAATAATATTTTGTCTTCCTCTCCAATAAAATATTATTTTGCTACCATCCCATTAATACAATATTTATCCTTTCTCTCACAAGACAATATTTCTGTTTTAATATAAATCAAAAATGTTGCAAAACTCCTAACTGATTTTTGCATGCACAAAAATTGGGAACATCCCACATAGGGTCAAGGTTCACTTGGGGATTTTGGGAAAGGGTGTGTAAATCATACCTTAAGAAGATGAGGTTAAAGGTGGGGTATTCTTTGGAAACCTTCATTGCACCCCACTCTTAGTGCACCTTTACCCTTCACCCAAATTCTCGACCAAGGTGGTGTATGCTTTGCACATCTTTACCCCCCACATTCACAAGGTGTGCACACTTTTTCTCACACCTATAGTCTCTCCCCTTGGGAGGGAGGGAGTAGTTGGTGGGGGAAAGGGAGAGTGATGGTACCAATCGTTCACATGCACATTTCCCAACATGGGGAAGTAAAGGTGTACATGTATGTGTAGACACACACATGTATGCGCACCCTCATCTCCCACCACCTAGTTAAGTACACAAATTCACACTCTCACATTTTGAGAAGACAAGGGATGGGACTGCGTTCTAGTGTGTCTATGTGTTTTTAAGAACACACATGTATACTTTCATCCTCCACCACTCATTTTATTACCTTCACCCCTTATCATCCACAAGTACACACTTACACATCCTCATCTAAGACCACTCATTTGTAGACATTTACCTCCCACCTCATAAGCAGAAACACACATGGATATCTTTAACCTCCGCCATCCATCTACCCACCTTCATCCAAACTCCAACCTCATGAATCCAAACCTTTCATTTTACATTTAAAATTTACAATCATAACAATTAATTATATTTTATGAAAAAAAAACTTACCATAACATTCAAAATAAATATTAGATGATAAAAATTACAAACACTAAAACATAACATCTTATCCATACATATTAATATATATAAAAATACAAATGCAACTATTAATTACATTTCATAAGGAAATAGCTTACTATTTTTGGTTATTCAATTGACACAACAACGCTGGAAGGTCTGCCAACGGAGAGCTGGTCCAGCTGACGTGGCTCTGTCTTATTTTTCCTTTTTCCTCCACGTGGTCTAATTCTCTTTATTAATTATCAAATTCGCAGAATTTGATAAATAATACTATCCACAATATTAACTTTATATTATATCCCCGAACCTTGATTAGGCCTTTCGAAACTTTATATTAGTTTTCGAAACTTATTTTAACACTCCACGCATATAAATCAACTTTGCAATGGGACTCTCGCTCCGGGCCCACCTCTATGTCCAACAGCCAATCAAAAGTACGCCCGTACCTTAGGTTAAATCCCATGCATCTTCGTCGCTCGACCACCGTTCGATGACTCTGCGCCAGATCGACGGCCCTTGTCGGTATCGCTCGGCGTCCTCGTACTGGTTTTAACGTGCGATGGGAATACAGAAAGGTGGTTTTGTACTTCTGTCCGGTGCCACGCGTCAAAGGCTCTGTCGAATCGCTCCAATTCAAAAAATATCGCCTTTTCACCAAAAGTGGTGCGATATGGGCAACCTGCCTTCCAAAACCACCGCAGTTTTGCTACAGTGATTGACCGGGATTAATGCAGGGTTACATTTTTATTTTTTTTCAACTCGCGTCCAAACCACGGTTCTAGTTCCGAAAACAACACCTCTATTTCTTTATAAAGCGGGAAATCTACCAAGTTAACCAGTGTCCGCGGCCACACTTCTTCTGCACAGACCCGCCTTCCGGTAGCCTGGATTTAACAAGATTTATTCAGATAAATTAGGGGAATTCACTGACAGGGAACGGAATTACCATTACACAATTGCCTTACAGTTAACCAATTCTTCACAATTATAAATACAGACAGTTTGGAAATCAACAAGACTTAATTTATATTCAACCAGAAGCAATTGCTCAATACACAGAGTTATTTCAGAAATCTCTCTTTTCCCTCTTGCTCTCTCCTTATTTCTACACAACTGAGGGATTACATCTATATACATCAATACATGTCCTTTCGGTTCCTCTGGGAGGACCGTTATGGTAATTCAACAGTCTTATTACAATAATTCGAAAACTAAAAACATGACAGATGGACTAACTATTCGACTTCTACAACTCTAACTGATCTAATAATAATACAATCAGCTAAGGTATTGACACCTAGCTGTAACAACTCGACTATTTTCAAACCCTCCTAGCCACAGCATGTGGTCAAAACTCCTATATTGCTGGCTAGTGTCTAATGCCCCTGCATTAGACTCCTGAGGGAAATCTTCTTCATGGGCTCCTGTCCATGAGCTCTCCCACTGATCTGCCTATCTTCCGCAACATTCCTTCAGTCATCCAAGTGGCATCTTCCTCTGGCTTATCCTTCCATTTGATCAAGTATTGAAAGTACTCTTGTTCTCTGGTCCTTCTGAATGGTCTTCTATCCAATATTTTCTCTGGTTGCAATGGCTGTGCTCGAGGTAGCTACTCTCTCCACTCAATCTATTCCTTGTCTGCTTCTTCTTCTTCTGCACCATCATCCTCATACTTGTACAAATCTGCAACATTAAAAATGGGAGATATTCCAACATCAGGAGGTAATTCAATCTCATAAGCATTTGCAAAAAACTTCCTAAGTATCTTGTGTTGGGTCTCAACCTAGTCTCCTAAATTGAGCTCATTTAATTGTCAACCAGGGTCAGTAAACTACTGAAGTGTGGTGCACTATATGTGCCTAAGTAACCTCTTCCTACTTCGTTGTGTTTAGTGTTTTCTGATGTTTTTGGTTTTATGGTTTTATTTTGAAAAGGAAAAGAACTAAGTGCTAACTGAAGGGAAACTATTATTAAAAACAGTAGTGAAGCCTAATTGGTGATGGTGCAGTGTAAACAAATGTAAATGCCGAAACAAAACAGTAGTCTAACTATGACTAGCAAACCAACAAATACAAAGCTTGATAATGACTCTATTGTAAAATCACAACATGAAATTGAAATGAACCTGAGAAATGAACAAGCTAAGTGTAAATGAAGTTTTCTCCTAAATCACTAATCAAACAGACAACTTACAATGTACAACATCTCATCCATGAATAAAGATTTGTTGGAAAATATGTGGAAAAGAATATTTGTAACAAGGTAAAGTTTCTACTCTAAACTAGTTTCTACTTTTGTTTTGCAACTCAATTTAACACCATCAAACCTTTCTCAAAAGTTACAGATTTCCTTTCAAAAAGAGTCTTTGAGAAAGAGGCTTGTTTGTGAAATGATAAAGAAGCTGCAAAATACTCCAGACCTTATAATAATACTATCTTTTGTCCAGATAATTGTGTATGAGTATGAATTTTGAACAAAAGAAGTTTTGTAAATAATTAAGCCTATGAGATTGAATTATCAACTAAGACAAAGTAAGCTACAATGGACAACAGCTAAACTTGAAATGTTAAAGCAATGAGTTAAAACTAAACTAAGATGCTATTAATCTACAATGAACAATATCAAACTAAAGAGCCATTATCATACTTGAAAAGAAAGGACAACGCTGAACCATATGCATTCTACCTCCGGAGTATTCTATTGAAATTGACATGCCATTAATCTATGAAATTACACAGTCCATACAATTCTCACTATGATAATTAACAAAGGGAAATGTAACTCAAGCCTACAAAATCACAGCTATTTCTGATTCATCGTAATGGTATTTTGGAATAGATGATTAGAACAAGTCTAGCTGTGATATTTTAATGAAATCAATGATGATCCTAAACCGTAGAAGCTTGTCTAAATTATAAATGAAAACACAATTAAAATACTCATCTAAACTATGAAAACAGAGCTAAAATACTTATCTAAATTATAAAAACAGAGCTGCACAGGAGGTAGGGGCCCTCCACCACCTGGTAGCATGCAATCTAACTCAAAATTACCTCAGCTCATGCAGCAGAATGATGCTTCTTTCATTAAAGGAGAAAATGACTGAAAACAGAGTATTCACGGTTCTGAAATCTAGCAGAAAAAACCAAAAGACTAACTAGCGTTGCTTGGTCTCCCAAGTCAAATTTATAATTAAATTACATAACAGAACTTGAGATAATGCAGGGATTACTGTCTTTCCCATTCCTATTCGAATTAAAACTCTTATTGAAGGCTGCGTACTTTTGCTGGAGACAGCTGTAGAGTCTGTGTCCCGGTAGAACTCTACCTCTTGATTTTGGTTCCACGTGCATAACCACACACAAGTAATTCGTTTCTTCCTTCATGGTGAGCAACGAACGATGTAGACATGACGTGGAATATGCCCATATGCGGTTTTTTCGAGAGGCCACTCCGGAACATACTCAAACCGTAAACAACAAGAGATCACGGTCACCATGTATCGTTCGCATTCTGTAGCTATTTTGCAGAAAATTGTTAAAATAGCAAAAATCATGAAAATACAATATGTTAATCAATTTTATGTAACCTTTAAACAATCCTAATCATTCTTCATTGATTTTAGGCTTATGAAGTGATAAAATAATGATGAAATGAAGTGAAGGTTTGTAAAAGAGAAGGCAATTCTAAGGCTCAACATACCCCCACTGCAAGACTATTGCATGTCCTCATGCAATTTCATCAAAACTTATTCCATGTACTCTGAAACATCCAAATTTTTCTTTCTGCTTCTTTTGGCCCTAATCTCTTTTCAGAAATTAGTTCTTCATCTTCCTCTTGTAGTGGAGTGTCAATTTTATTTTCAATAACCATGTCAGTTTCTCTTCTTCTGCTCCATCAAAAGATTTGACAAAAGATTTTGTAATCTCCTTATGGAAGCCATCAAATTTCTCTATAAAATTTAGCCTCCCTTCTTATTGTAGTAGCTCCTTGACTTGTGGATATCCTTCCAAATACTTGACTTCAACTGATTGTGTCTTGACAATTAGCCACATTCCTCCTTTGTGCAGATTATCTTCCTTTCAGAATTACTTTTCTATGCTTGAAGCTAGATTGACTACAGAGTCTAATACTTTATTTTGAAACTGTATCTCTGTGTCTGAAGATGGATTAGTTGAGGAATGATGCTTCACCCTTAGAATTACCTTTCTTCACTTAGAGATGGATTGGCTGCAAAGTGTAATGGAAGTGAATGGATGGAGGTGATTAAGCTATAAGGGAAAATGAAGTGGCTATGGATCTGATGGAGAATTTATGATGACCTTGTGGTGAAATATGGAATGTTGGGTAAGGGATATGGCTAATCAATTCGAATGATAGGTTGTTTTAGGAAACATATGATTATACACATTGTATCTATTTCATGTTTTGACTTTTTGCTATTAAAATAATTTTCACAATTTACCTCAGAATTTTGACCTTGTTAATTGATGTGCTTGATGTTGTTCCTTTGGTCCTCTTTGAGCATATTGGTCTTCAAAACAGAATCCTTCAATTTCCTGTAATCATCATCTCTTTGTAGGTTGTACAATCATGTCAGAACTGCTGATTAAGATGTGGCTGCAACATGCAATCTGTAAGAAGAAATGAAGTATGAATATGGAAGATGGATGTAAAATGTAATGGAGTGAAAGTGGAGTATGACTTGTGAAATGGAATGAAAATGGCGTGAGATGGAGTGAAAGTGGAATAGGACTTGTGAAATGAAATGAAAATGGCGTGAGATGGAGTGAAAGTGGAATGGACTTGTAGAATGAAATGAATTTTGCAATTTCTCTCAAATGGTACATCAAACTTCCTTGATTCCCTGAAATTTTCTGAGGTTGTCACCAATATTATTATGCATCTTCCACTGAAAAATCGCAGCCATTGGTTGCACGGATCTCCCGAAAAATGAGAAATGGCTGTAGGTGAAAGTGGCCAATTTCTTGAAAAATACACACTGAAATTTTCTGAAATTTTCTGTGTTTATTCACCCTACCTCAATTCATTTACCATAAAAATTTCAGGGCCAACGGATGCACGGTTTGAAAGTTATGATAAAATCAATTTCTGCCCTGTTTCACCCTTCATTTTGCCCAATTTTGCAACAAAAAAGTACGCCACGGACTCATTTTAAGGCCAAATTGAGTGATTCCAATGGGAAAATGTGTATTTTTACCTTCTCTACTGCCACATGCTTCCAGAATTTCATTTTGATGAAGAAAAGGTGCTGCTGTGCAAAAACACTCAAATCTGTCCTATTCTGTCCATAACGCTGAAAATTGAAAATCTGCCTGAAAAACCCTTCTGAAATGCCCTTAAAAATTGCTTTTTTCCAAATTCTGTCCGCGTCTTACTCAATTTATCATATTCTGAGAAAACCCAGAAGCTCATAATTTTTTATTTCTGCTCCAATCTCTTGCAAAAATTGCACCAAAACTGCCTTCTGGAAAAGTTTGCAAAAAGACGAAAACAGGTTGCTTCAGCAATAGCTGCAGAAACTGCCACTTTCCGCAGCTGTGGTTGAATTGACAAGAAGATGAACATGCTGCTACAAGAAACTAATAAAATGTACTGCTGCAAGTTGTTGTTGATTCCATAAAACCATTAGTCTTCATCAAAGCCAACATTCATGGTACAATTCTTACCATGCGAATAAATGTGTCGAAGTCGAGCATGGGAAGAAATCATTGGATTACCGATCAATAATGAAAATCGTTAACCAATACGAGACAACTCACCGATAATGTAAATGAGTGTCAAGGTACCTCAGTGCATCTTGACAGGGACGAATGAATGTGTCGAAGTCGAGTCGCCTGCAAGATTTGACAATCAAGAGACATTGTTGTATTCCCAGTGTTATCAACGAGGAGGCTTGCCATTGATGAATGCAAGCTCCAAGGCACTTCAAATAATCTCTAATCTTGATCCCAGATAAAGTGTTGAGGTCGATGGGACAAGATCTGTTGGAAGGTGGACCTTAAGGAATTCCACATCATCCAACTCGAGCTTAGAACCAAGAATGATTTGAAGAACCATGAAAGATTGAAACCATCATGAAATTGCAGAACTTATTGTGAACTTTGCCCGCCAGTTGCCTGGTTTTCAAACAAAGCTCATGTCCAATTGCGCCAGCAAGCTGGTTTTCACAATAGGACTTATTTTTCTCTTTACTCTTTTTTTTTTTTCTTTTTTTTTCTTTTTTCTTTTTTATGTCCTACTCTACTTGAAAAAGAAAATCTTGTTCAAGTATATGAATACTTCCAATGGAACCATGTCTGTAACAAGATGATAGATAAACTCATATGCAGGTTTGAAAGACACTCTTTGATATGTACCTGTATATGAGATTCCAACTGTCTTGATTTAGATGATGTCAAAAGATATTGAATAATTGAGCATTGGAATCCAATCACTGAATTGAACCAAGATTCAATGTAATCTTGTCTTCCTTGTCTTTCCTCTATCATGAAATGCAAGTCTTCGAAGATGTGATCTTCATTCATAGAATCTAGTGATAGGCATGCATGAGACTTTTCAATCTCTGGTTCCAATATCTCCTCTTTATCAATAGACATCCTTGATTCTTGGACCTTATCTGAGTCTTCTTCTTCTGTTTGTTGTTCTTCAATGACAGATGGTGAATCATTTTGCAATACCTCAGATTTGTAAGTTGATTGAGGTGTTTTATTGTTGAGGATATGAAATGGTTGTGGAGGTAGTGGAGTGGGGAATCTTTGGGGTGTTTGTGTGGATGGTAATGGAAAAGGTTGAATTGAGGTAAAATGAGGGTGATATTGATGTTTTAGTGGAGGTAAATGGTATGGATAACATTGATCATGGTATTGAGGATAGAGAGGAAAAGATTGAGGAGAAAGTGGATTTCCTTTGTATGGCCTTTGCCAACTTTGTTGCCAAGATTGGTTTTGAGGTTGGAATTGAGATGGCCAAGGTTTCCAAAGTTGGTTTTGAGGTTGAGATTGAGATGGCCAAGGTTTCCAAAGTTGGTTTTGAGGTTGGGATTGAGATGGCCAAGATTGCCAAGGCAAGGGTGTTTTCCAATTACCTTGAGGTTGTTGTGCATAACCTTGAAATTGTGCATAAGGATATTGCATCATATTGGGTTGATGAGGCTGCCATAGTCCTCTTGGAGCTACATAACAAAGTTGCTCTTGTGCTTGATTTGCTCCATTATCCTTCTGGTAAATTGCCTTCAACCTTGGTAATGATGGGCAATCTTCAGTAGTATGTGATCCTGCACAAATTTTACACATTTTAATGTTATCAAGTGGACATTCATGCAAGGTATGTTTCTTTCTACATTTAGGGCAAAATATAAATGAAGCAACTTTTTGCTTGTTTTGCACTCTTAGCATGTTAGTTTGTTCATTTGAATTACCAAGAATGTTTATCAAATTGTTTGGTTCAGTTTGACTTACCAATCTTGATGTTGACTTACTTACTTTTGCCACAAATGGACCTTGAAGGGATCTTACACACTTTGCTTTTCCTCTTGATATGTTCTTGCATAGTTCACAAATTTCTTGAAATGACAATCGATAGACATCTCCTTTTCCCACAATATTAAGAAGATCAATCCATTCATCCTTTATAGCATTTAGTAGGAGAGTTTTTAATGCATCTGATCCTAAATTGTGCAATTTAGATCTTTTGATATTATAAGTAAATCTCTCTACTAAATCTTCTAGGCTTTCATCCTCTTTTTGGTTCATCTTAAAGACTTCATTTCTAAGGTCATGGTGCATACAATAACCTTTATATTTTTCCAAAAATACTCTTTTCATATCATCCCATGTCCTTATAGAATTTGTTCCTAAAGTCATGAACCATCTAAGAGCTCTATCCTTCAATGTTGCCGGAAACAAATTCAATTTTTGAATGTGCAATGAATAGCCATAAGATCTACAAATTATTTCAAATTCAAAAAGAAAGGTTTCCGGGTCTTCTGATCTCATACCTTTGAAGTTAGGAAGTATAGATGGATGGATGTTCTTCATTTGAATGTTGATATCAGTTTCTTGAATGGGAAATCCAAAAGGATCTTCCTTATTGTCATCATCTCCATCCATTTCTTCAACCTGCTTTGTCACCTCTTCTTCTACCTGCAAAAATATGAATTCATGATGTGGATGTGTGGCTCTTACTGCACCACATGATATAGTGGGTGTGGTAGGTGATTGAAGTTTTTGTTTTTGTTTTTGTGTTTTTTTTTTTTTTTTTGGATGTAAGAAATAAGGTTACCTAGTTACACTTCCCCGGCAACGGCGCCAAAATGTTGTGTCTCAATCTAGTCTCCTAAATTGAGCTCATTTAATTGTCAACCAGGGTCAGTAAACTGCTGAAGTGTGGTGCACTATATGTGCCTAAGTAACCTCTTCCTACTTCATTGTGTTTAGTGTTTTCTGATGTTTTTGGTTTTATGGTTTTATTTTGAAAAGGAAAAGAACTAAGTGCTAACTGAAGGGAAACTATTGGTCAAAACAGAGTGAAGCCTAAACTATGATGGTAAATAAATGCAAATGCTAAAACAAAACAGAGTCTAACTATGACTAGCAACCAACAAATACAAAGCTTGATAATGACTCTATTGTAAACTCACAACATGAAATTGAAATGAACCTGAGAAATGAACAAGCTAAGTGTAAATGAAGTTTTCTCCTAAATCACTAATCAAACAGATAACTTACAATGTACAACATCTTTATCCGTGAATAGATATTTGTTGGAAAATATGTGGAAAAGAATATTTGTAACAAGGTAAAGTTTCTACTCTAAACTAGTTTCTACTTCTGTTTTGCAACTCAATTTAACACCATCAAACCTTTCTCAAAAGTTATAGATTTCCTTTCAAAAAGAGTCTTTGAGAAAGAGGCTTGTTTGTGAAATAATAAAGAAGCTGCAAAATACTCCAGACCTTATAATAATACTATCTTTTGTCCAGATAATTGTGTATGAGTATGAATTTTGAACAAAAGAAGTTTTATAAATAATTAAGCCTGTGAGATTGAATTTATCAACTAAGACAAAGTAAGCTACAATGGACAACAACTAAACTTGAAGTGTTAAAGCAATGAGTTAAAACTAAACTAAGATGCTATTAATCTACAATGAACAATATCAAACTAAAGAGCCATTATCATACTTGAAAAGAAAGGACAAAGCTGAACCATATGCATTCTACCTCCGGAGTGTTATGACTAAATTAATCATGCAACTAGTCTATTTCATATTACAAAAACAAGTCTGGCTGTACTATCTAATGCAATTGAAACATAAACAGAAGACTGAAAGTAAATATGTATCTAAACTGTGAAAACAGAGCTAAAACACTTATCTAAATTATGAAAACAGAGCTGCACAGGAGGTAGGGGCCCTCCACCACCTGGTAGCATGCAATCTAACTTAAAATTGACTCAGCACGTTCACAGAAATGTTGTTTCTTTCATTAAAGGAGAAAAAGACTGTAACAGAGTATTCACGGTTCTGGAACCTAACAGCAAAAGCCAAAAACTAACTAAGATCTCTAACCAACGTTGCTTGGTCTCCCAAGTCATATTTATAATGAAATTACATAACAGAACTTGAGATAACATAGGGATTACTGTCTTTCCCACTCCTATTCAAATTAAAACTCTTATTGAAGGCTGCGTACTTTTGCTGTAGACAGCTGGACTGAGACAGTCCTACTAGAAGTCTGCTTTCTTAAATATGTTCCCACGTATCAAAACCATACACAGAATTCGTTTCTTCCTTCATGGTGAGCAACGAACCATGTAGACATGACGTGGAATATGCCCATATGCGGTTTTCCTTCAGACGACACCTGGAACCCACTCAAACTGTAAAACAGCTGCAGAATCGCCGGTCAGCTACGAAATGTCTGCATTCTGTAGCTATTTTGCAGAAAATTGTTAAAATAGCAAAAATCATGAAAATACAATATGTTAATCAATTGCATGTAACCTTTAAGCAATCCTAATCATTCTTCATTGATTTTAGGCTTATGAAGTGATAAGAGAATGATGAAATGAGGTAGAGTGGAATGAAAGAAAGCACAATTTTGAGGCTCAACATACCCCCACTGCAAGACTATTGCATGTCCTCATGCAATTTCATCAAAACTTATTCCATGTACTCTGAAACATCCAAATTTTTTCTTTCTGCTTCTTTTGGCCCTAATCTCTTTTCAGAAATTAGTTCTTCATCTTCCTCTTGTAGTGGAGTGTCAATTTTATTTTCAATAACCATGTCAGATTTTCTTCTTCTGCTCCATCAAAAGATTTGACAAAAGATTTTGTAATCTCCTTATGGAAGCCATCAAATTTCTCTATTAAATTTAGCCTCCCTGCTTATTGTAGTAGCTCATTGGCTTGTGGATATCCTTCCAAATTCTTGACTTCAACTGATTCTGTCCTGACAATTAGCCACATTCCTCCTCTATGCAGATTATCTTCCTTTCATAATTACTTTTCTATGCTTGAAGCTAGATTGACTACAGAGTCTAATGCTTTATTTTGAAACTGTATCTCTGTGTCTGAAGATGGATTAGTTGAAGAATGATGCTTCACCTTAGAATTACCTTTCTGCACTTAGGGATGGATTGGCTGCAAAGTGTAATGGAAGTGAATGGATGGAGGTAATTAAGCTATAAGGGAAAATGAAGTGGCTATGGATCTGATGGAGAATTTATGATGACCTTGTGGTGAAATATGGAATGTTGGATAAGGGATATGGCTAATCAATTCGAATGATAGGTTGTTTTAGGAAACATATGATTATACACATTGTATCTATTTCATGTTTTGACTTTTTGCTATTAAAATAATTTTCACAATTTTACCTCAGAATTTTGACCTTGTTAATTGATGTGCTTGATGTTGTTCCTTTGGTCCTCTTTGAGCATATTGGTCTTCAAAACAGAATCCTTCAATTTCCTGTAATCATCATCTCTTTGTAGGTTGTACAATCATGTCAGAACTGTTGATTAAGATGTGGCTGCAACATGCAATCTGTAAGAAGAAATGAAGTATGAATATGGAAGATGGATGTGAAATGTAATGGAGTGAAAGTGGAGTATGACTTGTGAAATGAAATGAAAATGGCGTGAGATGGAGTGAAAGTGGAATAGGACTTGTGAAATGAAATGAAAATGGCGTGAGATGGAGTGAAAGTGGAATGGACTTGTAGAATGAAATGAATTTTGCAATTTCTCTCAAATGGTACATCAAACTTCCTTGAAATTTTCTGAGGTTGTCACCAATATTATTATGCATCTTCCACTGAAAAATCTCAGCCATTGGTTGCACGGATCTCTCAAAAAATGAGAAATGGCTGTAGGTGAAAGTGGCCAATTTCTTGAAAAATACACACTGAAATTTTCTGAAATTTTCTGTGTTTATTCACCCTACCTCAATTCATTTACCATAAAAATTTCAGGGCCAATGGATGCACGGTTTGAAAGTTATGATAAAATCAATTTCTGCCCTGTTTCACCCTTCATTTTGCCCAATTTTGCAACAAAAAAGTACGCCACGGACTCATTTTAAGGCCAAATTGAGTGATTCCAATGGGAAAATGTGTATTTTTACCTTATATACTGCCACATGCTTCCAGAATTTCATTTTGATGAAGAAAAGGTGCTGCTGTGCAAAAACACTCAAATCTGTCCTAATCTGTCCAAAATGCTGAAAAGTGAGAATCTGCCTGAAAAACCCTTCTGAAATGCCCTTAAAAATTGTTTTTTTTCAAATTCTGTCCGCGTCTTACTCAATTTATCATATTCTGAGAAAACCCAGAAGCTCATAATTTTTTATTTCTGCTCCAATCTCTTGCAATATTTGCACCAAAACTGCCTTCTGGAAAAAGTTGCAAAAAGACGAAAACAGGTTGCTTCAGCAATAGCTGCAGAAACTGCCACTTTCCGCAGTTGTGGTTGAATTGACAAGAAGATGAACATGCTGCTACAAAAAACTAATAAAATTCACTGCTGCAAGTTGTTGTTGATTCCATAAAACCATTAGTCTTCATCAAAGCCAACATTCATGGTACAATTCTTACCATGCGAATAAATGTGTCGAAGTCGAGCATGGGAAGAAATTGTTGGATTGCCGATCAATAATGAAAATCGTTAACCAATGCGAGACAACTCACCGATAATGTAAATGAGTGTCAAGGTACCTCAGTGCATCTTGACAGGGACGAATGAATGTGTCGAAGTCGAGTCGCCTGCAAGATTTGACAATCAAGAGACATTGTTGTATTCCCATTGCTATCAACGAGGAGGCTTGCCATTGATGAATGCAAGCTCCAAGGCACTTCAAATAATCTCTAATCTTGATCCCAGATAAAGTGTTGAGGTCGATGGGACAAGATCTATTGGAAGGTGGACCTTAAGGAATTCCACATCATCCAACTCGAGTATAGAACCAAGAATGATTTGAAGAACCATGAAAGATTGAAACCATCATGAAATTGCAGAACTTATTGTGAACTTTGCCCGCCAGTTGCCTGGTTTTCAAACAAAGCTCATGTCCAATTGCGCCAGCAAGCTGGTTTTCACAATAGGACTTATTTTTCTCTTTACTTTTTTTTTTTTCTTCTTTTTTTTTTCTTTTTTTTTTTTTATGTCCTACTCTACTTGAAAAAGAAAATCTTGTTCAAGTATATGAGTACTTCCAATGGAACCATGTCTGTAACAAGATGATAGATAAACTCATATGCAGGTTTGAAAGACATTCTTTGATATATACCTGTATATGAGATGCCAACTGTCTTGATTTAGATGATGTCAAAAGATATTGAATAATTGAGCATTGGAATCCAATGACTGAATTGAACCAAGATTCAATGTAATCTTGTCTTCCTTGTCTTTCCTCTATCATGAAATGCAAGTCTTCGGAGATGTGATCTTCATTCATAGAATCTAGTAATAGGCATGCATGAGACTTTTCAATCTCCAGTTCCAATATCTCCTCTTTATCAATAGACATCCCTGATTCTTGGACCTTATCTGAGTCTTCTTCTGCTGGTTGTTGTTCTTCAATGACAGCTGGTGAATCATTTTGCAATACCTCAGATTTGTAAGTTGATTGAGGTGTTTTATTGTTGAGGATATGAAATGGTTGTGGAGGTAGTGGAGTGGGGAATATTTGGGGTGCTTGTGTGGATGATAATGGGAAAGGTTGAATTGAGGTAAAATAAGGGTGATATTGATGTTGTAGTGGAGGTAAATGGTATGAATAACATTGATGATGGTATTGAGGATAGAGAGGGAAAGATTGAGGATATGGTGGATTTCCTTTATAGGGCCTTTGCCAACTTTGTTGCCAAGATTGGTTTTGAGGTTGGGATTGAGATGGCCAAGGTTTCCAAGGTTGGTTTTGAAGTTGGGATTGAGATGCCCAAGGTTGCCAAGGCAAGGTGTTTTCCAATTACCTTGAAATTGTGGTGCATAACCTTGATACTGTGCATAAGGATATTGCATCATATTGGGTTGATGAGGCTGCCATAGTCCTCTTGGAGCTACATAACAAAGTTGTTCTTGTGCTTGATTTGCTCCATTATCCTTCTGGTAAATTGCCTTCAACCCTGGTAATGATGGGCAATCTTCAGTAGTATGTGATCCTGCACAAATTTTACACATTTTAATGTTATCAAGTGGACATTCATGCAAGGTATGTTTCTTTCTACATTTAGGGCAAAATATAAATGAAGCAACTTTTTGCTTGTTTTGCACTCTTAGCATGTTAGTTTGTTCATTTAAATTTCCAAGAATGTTTATCAAATTGTTTGGTTCAGTTTGACTTACCAATCTTGATGTTGACTTACTTACTTTTGCCACAAATGGACCTTGAAGGGATCTTACACACTTTGCTTTTCCTCTTGATATGTTCTTGCATAGTTCACAAATTTCTTGAAATGACAATCGATAGACATCTCCTTTTCCCACAATATTAAGAAGATCAATCCATTCATCCTTTATAGCATTTAGTAGGAGAGTTTTTAATGCATCTGATCCTAAATTATGCAATTTAGATGTTTTGATATTATAAGTAAATCTCTCTACTAAATCTTCTAGGCTTTCATCCTCTTTTTGGTTCATCTTAAAGACTTCATTTCTAAGGTCATGGTGCATACAATAACCTTTATATTTTTCCAAAAATACTCTTTTCATATCATCCCATGTCCTTATAGAATTTGTTCCTAAAGTCATAAACCATCTAAGAGCTCTATCCTTCAATGTTGCCGGAAACAAATTCAATTTTTGAATGTGCAATGAATAGCCATAAGATCTACAAATTATTTCAAATTCAAAAAGAAAAGTTTCCGGGTCTTCTGATCTCATACCTTTGAAGTTAGGAAGTATAGATGGATGGATGTTCTTCATTTGAATGTTGATATCAGTTTCTTGAATAGGAAATCCAAAAGGATCTTCCTCATTGTCATCATCTCCATCCATTTCTTCAACCTGCTTTGTCACCTCTTCTTCTACCTGCAAAAATATGAATTCATGATGTGGATGTGTGGCTCTTACTGCACCACATGATATAGTGGGTGTGGTAGGTGATTGAAGGTTTTGTTTTTGTTTTTTTTGTGGATGTAGGAAATCAGGATACCTAGTTACACTTCCCCGGCAACGGCGCCAAAATGTTGTGTCTCAATCTAGTCTCCTAAATTGAGCTCATTTAATTGTCAACCAGGGTCAGTAAACTGCTGAAGTGTGGTGCACTATATGTGCCTAAGTAACCTCTTCCTACTTCGTTGTGTTTAGTGTTTTCTGATGTTTTTTGGTTTTATGGTTTTATTTTGAAAAGGAAAAGAACTAAGTGCTAAATGAAGGAAAACTATTGGTCAAAACAGAGTGAAGCCTAAACTATGATGGTAAACAAATGCAAATGCTGAAACAGAATCAAACCTAAACTATGACTAGCAAACAACAAATACAAAGCTTGATAATGACTCTATGGCAAAGAAACAAATCACAACATGAACTTGAAATGAACTTGAGAAATGGAATGCTAAGTGTAAATGAAGTTTTCTCCTAAATCACTAATCAAACAGATAACTTACAATGTACAACATCTTTATCCATGAATAGATATTTGTTGGAAAATATGTGGAAAAGAATATTTGTAACAAGGTAAAGTTTCTACTCTAAACTAGTTTCTACTTCTGTTTTGAAACTCAATTTAACACCATCAAACCTTTCTCAAAAGTTATAGATTTCCTTTCAAAAAGAGTCTTTGAGAAAGAGGCTTGTTTGTGAAATGATAAAGAAGCTGCAAAATACTCCAGACCTTATAATAATACTATCTTCTGTCCAGATAATTGTGTATGAGTATGAATTTTGAACAAAAGAAGTTTTGTAAATAATTAAGCCTGTGAGATTGAATTTATCAACTAAGACAAAGTAAGCTACAATGGACAACAACTAAACTTGGAGTGTTAAAGCAATGAGTTAAAACTAAACTAAGATGCTATTAATCTATAATGAACAGTATTAAACTAAAGAGCCATTATCATACTTGAAAAGAAAAGACAAATCTGAACCACATGCATTCTACCTCCGGAGTGTTATGACTAAATTAATCATGCAACTAGTCTATTTCATATTACAAAAACAAGTCTGGCTGTACTATCTAATGCAATTGAAACATAAACAGAAGACTGAAAGTAAATACGTATCTAAACTGTGAAAATAGAGCTAAAACACTTATCTAAATTATGAAAACAGAGCTGCACAGGAGGTAGGGGCCCTCCACCACCTGGTAGCATGCAATCTAACTTAAAATTGACTCAGCACGTTCACAGAAATGTTGTTTCTTTCATTAAAGGAGAAAAAGACTGAAACAGAGTATTCACGGTTCTGGAACCTAACAGCAAAAGCCAAAAACTAACTAAGATCTCTAACCAGCATTGCTTGGTCTCCCAAGTCATATTTATAATGAAATTACATAACAGAACTTGAGATAACATAGGGATTACTGTCTTTCCCACTCCTATTCAAATTAAAACTCTTATTGAAGGTTGCGTACTTTTGTTGTAGACAGCTGGACTGAGACAGTCCTACTAGAAGTCTACCTCTTGATTTTGGTTTCCACGTGCATAACCACACACAGAATTCGTTTATTCCTTCATGGTGAGCAACAAACCATGTAGACATGACGTGGAATATGCCCATATGCGGTTTTCCTTCAGACGACACCTGGAACCCACTCAAACTGTAAAACAGCTGCAGAATCGCCGGTCAGCTACGGAATGTCTGCATTCTGTAGCTATTTTGCATAAAATTGTTAAAATAGCAAAAATCATGAAAATACAATATGTTAATCAATTGCATGTAACCTTTAAGCAATCCTAATCATTCTTCATTGATTTTAGGCTTATGAAGTGATAAAAGAATGATGAAATGAGGTAGAGTGGAATGAAAGAAAGCACAATTTTGAGGCTCAACACTGTTCCTACAATTTTCTTATCTCTACATCAGCTTCTGAGAGAGTTTGGTCCCATTCAAGATCACTTTCCTTGTTTTACAAGAGATAGCAGGAGATAATTTGGATTGACACTCCAGATTTATTATATGCCTTCTTGCTATGATAAGATGTCCTAGGCACTGGTCTATGGCAACTCTAGACTGTCTCTAGGAGTGACAAGAATTGTCGACAACATCTTTCTGGCACTGTTGCCAGGGACGAATTTGAGAATATCAGTTTCCCTGGGCCTTGACAAATCATATACACTCTCTAATCATGTGAGCACAGAGAGTTGAAGAGTTGTATATCTCTCACCTTGGCGACTCCACTGGTATTCATTTGATAAATCTATTGGTAGTCCTGGCTCCTCGTAAGCCACATTTGAGGTTAGATACATCTCAGTCAAAGACACCTTACGTGTCTGACCCAGAGAAAATCATTCATAAAAGAGTTTGGAAAGAGAGGAAATCAGTTCGTGCTGAAGTCCCTGAATATTCTGTAGAAGATCATCCATCCTCTTCTTCTCAGGAAATCCCAGTGGAAAATCCCGAATATTACTCAGATAGCCCACCCAGGGGAAGTGCTAGAACCAAAGATAACCCTCATCCTACCCCTGAGGCTGAAGAAGTTAAAGAAGTCACAGAAGTAGCTGTTGTTAACCGTGAACTATTCCCATCTACACCTCAGGCTTCTGTGTAATTTATTCCCATTGTTATACATACTCCACAGTTCCTAAATGATTAAAAGACTCCACTAGTGATCAGTAGGCCACTGATTATCTTTGTTTCACGAGACTCTACTGGGAAACCATGTCGCAGTACAACATCAGCCATGCTAAAGACCAAGCCACTTCATCATTGGAAGACTTTGAACAGTTTGCAGAAATGCATCCAAGTTTCATAGCAGAGTGTCATTCTAGCTTGGCAAGAATGAAAGTGGAGGACCTTCCACAGGTTATTCTTCTCAGCTCAAGTTTCCCACCAGTACTTGAGAAGATCTCACTAAAATTAGTGGTTGAAAGATATGAAGCTGAGATTGAATTTTTGAACTCACAAGAAAAATCATATCAGTTCATAGACTTGAGAACCTTTTTGGAAAGTCCCCCTCCCCCTGAAAGAGAAGAGATTCCACTAACTGTCGAAGTACAAGGGGAAGATGATCTGGTTCTCAAGAGCCACATTGAAGACGCAGTGGAAGATGTAGAAATCAAAGTTTCCCAAGATGAAAATAGCCTACCAGTCATGGCAGGCCAGAAAGAAGAAAAATATATGGAGGCTCTGATTAGCCCAAATTCTCCAGCAGCGCAAAACATGTCAGAGCTCCAAGAGGACTCAGTAGCAATGTGCGATGAGTCCTCCGGTTTAGAAGATGAAGGAGACATTCTACCCCAAGAGAGTCTTCTTCTCCATCCAATGGAAAAAGAAGAGATCCCACTGCCTTTCTAAATACAAAACGAAGGTGGTCAGGCTTTCAAGAGTCACTCTAAAGATGTAGTGGAAGATGCAGTAATCAAAACTGCCCAGGACACAGACAGCCTGCCAATCATGGAAAGCCTAAAAGAAAAGAGTGTACACCATTTTTTTATTGATCCTGTGGCAGAATATATGGAGGCCCTGATTAGCTCAAATTTTCCAGCATTAATCTTTCAACAGGGCCAGATTCATCACGAATGGTCACCATTGATGATGACCGCATTTTTGAAGAACCACATGCAGAGCACCCTGTGGTTATCTCTGGCAGGCAGTCAGTGCTCCTTTCCCTTTTTTTTACTGCTTGAGTAGTTGCACTGGCATTATTGTATCACCTAGAGCATCAGAGTTTTCCAGAGTAGAGTAGGGTAGGTAGGAAAAGCTGAATAAAGCTCAGCCTATGAGCATGTAGGTAGTTGTTCCGATTTCTACAAAGTCCAGCGAGCCAGGTAGTATAATCTTGGCTCGGCTATTTTTAGTTTATGTTTCTATCTTTGTTTGAATAATGTGGGTGCTGTAATGAATTATCAAGTGAAAAGTGAGAAGTGCTGGGGGGCAAAGTGTGCACAGAAGATGATCAGGACGTCTGCAGGTTCTCGACATGTCCAAGGATGAACATGCCGTCCCCAGATGGAGCCGATGTTGTACATATCAACCCCTACATTTATTTTGTGGTCATTAGCTCCTCCATTCAATTTTTTAACTTGCAAATCTGTTTAAATATGTTTAAATCCCCCGTCGTGGCCATAAACCCCCATTTTCTGCCTATCGCTACCCTTTTCCGCCCGAAAAATACACTCTACAAAGGTTAAAATCCGCATTTAAAAACATGTCGGGCATAGCCCCTGCAGTCTTAGCCCCTTTGTTTTGATTCTCACATGACCCGGGTGCAAAACCGTGTGCCGGACAGGTAGGAGCTTATCGTCAAAGATTTCGGGCGCGTCTGGAGCCGTCCGATCAAAAACAAATCGACGAAGCGGAGTCGTGCTTACCGTGGTGGTCCCCGCGCCCGTACCCATTGCGAAAGCGGTGGTTTCATTCCACACCACCATTGCTGAGAGGGCGGTATTCTCTGCGGGGCCAGCGATTCCATAGATCGCATGACAAGTGTCCTCATGTACGATTCCCGAAACCGCCCATTTCGCGCATTATTGTTCAATCAAAATTCGGGCAGCGGAATTCATCATCACCGTCTGATCCTGCGCACTGCATCCGAAGATGGCTATTCTCCGAAGTTGCATGGGTGTTAACAATAGTCCGCACTCTCCCTGGCCCACCATTTCATGGTTCATCGTCATGCTTTCACCGTCGATTTTCCCCAACAATCGAACGGTCTGTATCAAAACCTCGCCGCGTCACCAACCCTGTAGCTCCACGTCATCTTTCCACCAGTTTCCCATGCATCCTCGTCATTCGCTCCACGTGTTCACTGCGCCCCACCTCCACCTTTCATATACCCTATTCATTTATTGTATTTTATCGTTTTTTATGATATAAACCTCCACGTTCATTTATCACTGTTCCACCACATGTCTCATCTCCACTTGGCTCATCCACCACTGCTCCACTGTAATTTCTCCGCAACCCTGCATCCCCTCATCATTTTTCCTAGTCTTCATCCTCAATTCCGTAGTCACGTCTCCCTCCACCACCCTTGCGTCTGGTTTTTCCTCTAATGTATTTGCGGGTTTTGCAGGTTTAGATTAAGAAGAAGCTACTTTTATTCACTGCCTCCATCACAGAGGTCAAGAGCACCACCATTGACAGTCTCCGAGGAAGAAATTTAAGAGGGAAGCTGGGGGTAGTTGCTGTGATATGACTTCATTAATGGAAATAGAAATAAATCCATTGAACCCTACAGAGCAATTCAAAGGGGGCAGATTCTGGTAGCTGAAAACATAAATGAGGTTACGAAGAATATCAATAGAAGATCGAAGAGCTCAGTGTCCGGCATTGAAAAATACAAATTCCAGTTTGGGGCTCAAGGGGGCGAAAGTACCATGCACAAATACAAGCAACCTCAAGGTTTTATTGCAGCAAATTTTTCTCTTTCATTAAAGTACAGAACATTTGTATATTTTATTCTTTATGTCCTGTTTATGAGGAGATTTTCATCCTCAACATTTATTTCATAAAACAGCAGCAGATTACTTGCACCAGTTCAGCACAGTCAAACAGCATAGGCGGGTTTTTCTTTCAAATTTGTTTTAAATTAGATCATTAAATGTATATCACCTACCTCATTCTCTAGAGCTTTCTGTTTCTCTTATAAAAATGAGGAATAAAGACATTGTAAAGGTTCCAGATTTCTATCAGAAAACTGTGCAGTGAAAGGCTTTTGTATACATCTTGTAAAGTTTTTGTATGAAGGCTCAGAGCCCGTAGGGTTTCAGTGAGGAGGAGTTATAGATGTAATGAGGATTCTGGTCTTTGGTATCCCACAGTATGTAATCTTTTCTTATGTGAATGTAATATCTCATTTCATGCTATTTATCTTCTTGTATCATGTTCTAGAATGCGAGTGGCTCACTGGCCTTAAGTAAGGATTCATCCTAGTTGGTGCCCATACTTGGATTAGTCAAGCACTTTAAATAGGCCTAGTCATGATATACTGTTCCATGTCCTTTTCATCCATATTTTCTGCTATATTAGTTACTTGAGGAGGGTGCTTTTAAAACGCCATTGTCATGTATGGATTCTTAGTTGGATAAGCCCATATGTGGTTTTGTTGTGTATCTGGGTATTAGCCTCATGCTAACTAGTATCTTCTTCATGTTTCTTCACTGCATCCACTTTCTGATATTTGATTTCTGTGGCATATTATTTCAACTGGCCCTCTTTGCAGTAAGTTTTCTCTTAACTGTCTGATGCTTTTGTATTGGAATTTTTCATGTTGTTCCTACAATTTTCTTATCTCTACATCAGCTTATGAGAGAGTTTGGTCCCATTCAAGATCACTTTCCTTGTTTTACAAGAGATAGCAGGAGAGCATTTGGATTGACACTCCAGATTTATTATATGCCTTCTTGCTATGATAAGATGTCCTAGGCACTGATCTATGGCAACTCTAGACTGTCTCTAGGAGTGACAAGAATTGTCGACAACAGCCCCTATGTCCCACTGACTGAATTTTCTTTTGAGCCTCTAGACGCATGTACAGGCCTGTAAGCCAGCGTCTATGGGTCTCTGGACACATGCATAATCCCACATGACAGTGTCCAGGGACTAAATTACTCAGTGTTGTTCCAACATCCTTGGTATTTGAGCCACTTTTTCAGGCCCAAAACCTAGTGCTCTACTCAGAACTTCATGAAAAGTTCAAAGATGATTTATAGTGACCAAACAATGATACATTTATGAAAATATCCATGAGGACTAAATTGGACCCCTACTAGACATGACAATAATTTCATCAAACATGTCACAAATATGGAAGCTACATGTATAAACAACAAAACATAGCAAAGGTGTCTCATACTTATCTGAGAATCACTAAAAAGCATTGCTCCCTACATCATTAGCTGCCATACAATTTATTTGACCATAGATACATTGTGTATTCATTTACAATTAAAAACATGGGGAAAGCCATACATCATTGTTAAAATACATACTCATAACGAGCATAATAACAACAAAAACACCATGGATACAACAATAATAGAATCCACATATAAATCAATACATTTGCATACCAAATACCAAGGAATTGAATTTCTCATTAATGAATGTAGAAACCAACCGGAGATGGGACTTCCACGTTCCACCCAACCATAGATTGGTCGTGCCAAATTTCTCTTCAGCCAATCACCCTTGTGCCATATTCCAAGCATGAATGTGGGACTCAAACCAAAAGAACCAACCGAGGCATCCTGAGGCTAAACCACCTCACCCTCATCAATAGAAATCAAGATTTACCATGATCTACCCCGATCACTAGGCCAACACAATCATGGATATCATTGGATTATCTCCGCCTAAACTGTGACGAATTTTCTTATCTCCTAGTATCTCAAGCTTTACTGCAACCCACGGTATAAATTAGGGGTCACTAGGCCCTAAACTGAGACATACTCTCTAGACTTTACCATATATCCCAAACTCGAGATTCCTAGGCCAGATGGAGAGCAAACCACCTCTCAGGCTTTACCACAATCCAAAATCATATCACTAGGCCCTAAATTGAGGCAAAACAAAAACCGATTATGTTTCATATCATTCGCAGATCCACCTCACTCAACTTCGAATCCATCTGAAAATCTAGCTAAACCAAACATGAGAACTCCACAACTCCATGACTATTCGGAAATGGAAAGGCTAGGCTGAAAACATTCACACCTAGAAAAAACCAATGCCAAGACAAAAAAGAACCACAAGCAATACCATGCATGCCAAATCTAGCAAGGAAAACACACATGCAAATCGACGCCTACCAAGGCTATTGCTTCTTGATTCCTGCTCCTCCTTCTTCTTGATTTCTTTCCTTTCTTGCTCCAATACCAAAGTGATCCAAGAAAATCTAAGTATCCAAGAGTGAGAGACAAAGAGAGAGAATAATGAGAGCTCCAAAACTGAACTGACAAAAGGTACTAGCTGATACTCATAAGCCTTTTTATTGATGAGGCCTCTATTTTCTTCATTTTCCATTATTTTCCTTCATTTTCCTCCTCACATGAAACCAGTGACCTTTCATCTCTCTTTTCTCCTAATTTCTATTAATTTTCATAAATAAATGTGCCCAATATGCCATTTTTCCTTTCCAAAGCCTTAGCCTTTGCCTTTACCAATTTCCTTATAGATAATAAACCAAATGAACACCCACTAGGATGTACTGCCCAACATTCAACTTGGAATAAGTGTCCCATCAACTGTGGTTATTATTTTTAACTTTATTACATGGAATTTTAACCAGGGCTGTTATAGGTGGCCCAAGAGGCCGCCATGTGGCCCAATCAGAGGTTTCCAAATTGCACCTCCTCATTAGTCAAATTTTTTATGTATAGGCCTGAAGGCCTTGGCGTGGCTCGACCCCTCGACTTGCCACAACCAAACTTCGCGCTTTACCATTGGGTTACAAAAGTGGTTCTAAACATATGAAGACCACCACATATATTTAATGTATTATCCCAAATTAGGGAATTTCTACAACAATGAGAATATCTTAAGATATTTCTAAAGTTGGAGACCCAGCAATATGCAAATACAATAATGGAGTAGCAATGACACTCAACTCATAGAAATGTGAGAAAGATCCATAGCCATATTATTAAGTAATAGAAGCAACAAACGAATACAAGATCTTGAGGAAAATGTTACTCAAGATAGGCAATGCTCAGCCTCAAGAGACAAGTACATAAATCATGATAAAACACTGCTACACAAGTGTGCCCAAGCTATGACTGTGCAGTTTTATAAGAGCAACTACATGCTAAAATATTTCAAATACATGGATATACAAATATATGGCCCAAAAAACATTGGGAGTGAAGATCTCAGCTCCCAAAGACTACCTCAAGTCAATCCTGGAAGGATTGGCTTCAATATACAAAATCTGCAAAATGTCGGAGTTGCTGGGTAGCAGCAGCAACTCAAGAACTGGAAATGAGTGGAGAAGGTTGAAGATGCTGCATCTGATGTAAAGACCTCCTCCAATGGATCTCTCTAGTGAAAGTTTGATCCTATCATTGAAGATCTCACCCTCCAATCATATATGCAAAGCCCCACAGCAAATGCTTACTAGAAATAACGCAGTCACTGAAGAAAATTGCGCTGTAGGGGAAAGGGAATGAGTTGGCCCAATGCCAAGATCTGCAATAAGCTCTGAAACCTTCCTCACTAGCTTTCCAAAGGAATGGAGACTCCCTCCTCTGAAAATCAGCTCCGGAAATGGTGTTGAGGTCCTCCACTACAACACCCTACAACACAACGTTATACTTGAGCAGAAATAATGTTGTGGCTAGAGGAGGTGGCTTGGCCTTGAGCCTGAATGTGGAGAATGAAGTACAGGATCCTTCAGTAGGCCCCTCTTGAAAGGAGAAGGATTCCTAAGCAGGATATCCTTGTGCTAAGTAGCACTGCAACTCAGCTAAACAGCTGGAGATTGCACAAAGTCTGAATAGACCATAAAATCAATAATACATGACATGAGAAACAATGGCTGCCTTGCCCTCATTTTAAACAAGTGAAGGCCCCCTCTCCATGGGTCCCACTCCTTTTAGGCTTTCCTCCACCAAATAACCCTCTTCCCATTCATACTACATTGTTTCTCTAAGTGTTCTGCACCTCTTATCCCAGCGTTGTTGACTTGGTCAAACTTGACCTTATCCACTTGCAAATGACCCTGTTCACACATGAGGGTGTGAAAATCAGCTCCAATGATGATCCCCTTTCATACTATGAGGGATTTTATTGATATTTTCATTATGCATGGGCCTCCTTACCCATTTATTCTCCTCCTAGGTGAAATCAGCAAAACTTAATATTCCAATTTATTGTAGGAAAATTTTGGAATATTACAGTCCTCCCCTCCCAAATGTTGCTTGTCCTCAAGCAACTACCAGGATAGAACTGGAAAGCCTTTTCCCAAGGCATGGATTCTATGTTTTGTTGAGGAATATCTTCCTCATGTGGATCCTCTATCCCCCAAGAAATCATCCATGCAAAATGAGTTACCTCCCAACATGGCAACTCCTAAAAGTCATCTTCCACCTCTGGCCCTGGCAATGTAGGTGGGCTGAAAATCTGATCTTGGTAGATAAAATAGCCTACCCCACGCTGTCCTCCTCTCCAATTAGGATAAGTGTAGAGTGTATGTTGATCCTGGGCTGCAATGATATTTCCCTCAAATGGAAAGATGGATATTAGACCTCTAAGGATCTCTCCTCCAATGTTATGAAACATGTTGGCCCAAATCATCTCATATGTGATGAGTTGGAAGTCATCATCATATGGCATCACATTCCTCATATGGCTCACCTCATAAGGAAACAAATGTGTTGTTTTAGTGGCCATACCATCTCCCATGCTCCCTTTAGAACATGTAGTGCAAAGAGTATGGGAGTTCTCTCCCTCCAATGACACATTCACCCAATGTGTCTCTCCTCCAATCATGCTCCCAAGAAAAGCTTTAGCAATATCAACCAAGGGAACCATAAGGAGAATCATGTTGGCTGCCATGTGAAGTAAAGGAGAAGGACAATGGTTCCTCAAATGTAGCCAATGCAGTTTGACTCTCCACTGCCATGGAAAATAAAATGATGGGTGGCCTCCCCACCATTTGCTTGCTGCCCCAATCTCTTCAAAAATATGGAGAAAGTGAATGATGTAATGTGCAATGTGAGTATTTTCTCCATGAGAAATATCCTCCCCATATCCACTTAGGGAGTGATAATCCATAATGGCCTTATGTAGACCACCAAATCTAGAAGGAAGATTATCCCTCCTTTGAGAAAATCTCTGCACATATATGGTTAAGAGATGCACACATATAGACAAACTACTATGAAAATCAACAATACTCTCACCATATGTTTTTCTCATATAAATGGAGTGGCTCATAGATGAGTCTCCCCTCATCCTCAAAGGGAAAAGAGTTGGTTGTGCTAACTCCTCCATCTTCTCATGATCCATGGAGTGCCTCCTCAAGTTCTTCAAGTGGTTCCTCCCATAAGAAGAAAATAAATGTAATGTGGAATTCATGGCTGGCCCACGGTTCCTCCTGAAATGTACAACATGTATAATAGGGAGAATCATGCTCCCAATGGGAATCTTCAGTCTCAAACCCACTCTCCAATCAAAGCTCCTCATGAACATAAACATATCAGCAATACATGGAAGCAAGGTACAATAAGAACAAGTTTCCAAATGACAACCGGAGAGTGAATCATAGTTCCACCCATGTAACCAGTGCAGTGTATCCTTTTCCCGCATCAAAATGAAAAATAGCAAGTGCTTTACCAGCCACTTGTTTTTTGCCACAATCATTTTACAAGATATAAGCATGAAAGTACAAAAGGGTGTCAATGGTGCATACCAAAAATCATGTGGCCTTCCCCACAAACCACCAATGAGATAGAAAATCTCAATGCTACAAATGGCTTCAAGTACATCATCATACAATATGCAAGAATAAATAATCCTCCTTGGGACAATATGCTGCTTATAAAAAAATAGTAAGTACAAAACATAAGGTGAAATTGTACATCCTCCATTATGTACTTGAGGACTTGAGCTGAAATGGCTCAACTGAAAATGTTCCCTTACTCCCAATGAGTAGGAAGGTGGATGTGACATCCTCACCATCATCATCCGGGCTATGCATCTCTCCATATGCTGAAATATGTCTTGTTGAATGCCCTCCCAAATTAACTCCTCTGCCAAGGCAAGATATGCATCAAATACATGGAAAATAAGTCCTCATGTGTTGCATGCAACAGCTTCTCCTTAAGACTAGAATCTCTAGTCAAGAATATTCTACCATGTGAATAGATGACCACATCATCCACCATACACTCATCATCTCCATCCGGGTCATCGAGAACCATGCAGGCACCAAGATCCTTGGAGTAATCTACTAAGAGCTGAGATCTCCAATAAGGATCAATCCTCCTAAGAGACAACGCTGGTGATCTGGCATGTGAAGCTCTCCTCCTACTGTTGTCTGCTACTCTGGCATCCCCCATGCCAAAGTTCTCCTCCAAACTCTTCACCTCTCCAAAATCCAAGAGCGGTGAATCCAAAGACGAGATGTCTTTCATCAATGATAGATCTGGTGGCCTCCCTGGTGGAATGCCTCCCTATAGTGAGACATCAATGTCAAGAGTGGACTGTACATAAGGTTGGGAAGCCTTGCCCTTGCTTTCACAGCGCAATACAATCTGCCTCCTCTTTTCACTAGCTCTCTGGAATAGAGAAGGGTGTGTGCCTCTCATCACATTATGTTGCTCTCCCTCCCTACCTCCTCCTTCCGGCTACAATGATGCACAATCATGTTGCTCACTGACTGTGCTTGGACCTCCATGTATGAGATCCTGGGGACTTGCTTGCAAATATGTAAGAACCCCTCTAGTGAGCAAGAGCTCCTCCTCCCTCTGCATGAGGTGCTAGATCAACTCTAGAAATGACAGCGTTGTTGCCCTTAGCCTCCTCAACATGAGTGGGAAACCCTCCAATGATTGTATCCTCTTTTGGAAAAGGGATATCTCTGTCTCCTTGTGCGAAAATACAAGATGAAGGTCTTGCCTCCAATAAATTATCATGCAAGATATCAGCCTCCTTTATGGTTCTCTGAAGTGATTTTGAGTCTATGGTTTCTTTCATCACATGCAAGGGTTTTTTTTGTTTAGATGTGTTTGTTTCCTCCACATGTGTTTCAGAATTCTTCCTACCAAATCTTACCATCAAATTTCTAATGAATATTGCATAGGAAGAAGTATTTGCATTTTTCAAAGTAAAGGACTCAAATAACCACCATGCATAGACCTTACCTCCAAAGTGCAGCGCTGCTACTCTGATGGCTTCATCTTTGGAAATCTGATGCTGCTGCAGAAAGGTGTCTAGCTCTTCAACCCAAGCCCTGGCTGAACATGTAGGGGAACCATCAAAGATAGATAGAAGAAACCTATCCATATTATGATGTTTTCTCCTCCTCACCTTGACCATTGAAAACTCTGGGAAGGTGATGTGATCTCTAAACTTCTGAGTTTGAGATTCATATTCATGTAAGAATCCACTAAGAGTTCCCCTCTTAGGCATTCCTTCTTCCTCCCTCATTCTCATAGAAAAAATGGACATGATACTGCGTTGTACATCACAGGGTGTGGCTGCATGCTCACACTCCCCACAAGAAAATCTAGTTTGACTTAGTTTCAAACCCTCTTGGAGATCCTGTATATATCTCCCTCCCTATCTTCTTGAAATCTTCATGAATGCTCTGTATGGATATTGGAAGAAGATTTGTAAGCTTATCTTCCTTTTTCTCTCCACATAGTGGAGTCTTCATCTTCTATGTCCTTGATAGCATAATGGCTGAGATCCACAGGCTGAGCCAAGATTATGCTCTGATACCATAGTATTATCCCAAATTAGGAATTTCTAATATCTTAAGATATTATAAAGTTGGAGACCCAGCAATATGCAAATACAATAATGGAGTAGTAGTGTGTTAGGTCTCTGTAACAAGAAAGATTGGCAAAGTCCAATCACAGAGTTAACATCATTTCAACCAACTTTGGGATTCTAGGATCTAGCCCTCCTGAATTCGGAGAGGGATCTCTCCAATATGTACAAATATGGATATTGTCTTTGAAGTTTGGGGTGATGATATTAGGCTAGTTATGAAGGTCAAGGGTTTTGTTTGGTTTTCTTGGATGGTTGAACATAGTTATTGTCTGAGGCGGAAAGATCTATATGCAAATAGGTTCAAAGGTGAGAAGTTGCAAGCAAACAGAATAAGCTTTGATTCTAAAGAAAGATGATGGCAAGTTTTCAATCCATTGGGCTATGGAGTCATAAGAGAATTTAATTGAAACATCCAGGTTCAAGAGTAATCTATGGGGCAAGTCATCTAGGCCTAAGGATCTCTTTGAAGTTTGATTTATGGAATGAGGTGATACAAAAAGAAAGGGAATTTAACAAATGCAGAACAAAGAGCAGCCCAGGATCTGGTAAGTACTTTGAAACTAGCCAGCCTTTGACCAGGCACTTAAGAAAAACATAGAAGCAAACTAGGATCTGGTAAGTACTTTGAAACTATCCAGCCTTTGATACACTTCTAATAGAACATAGTTTAAAAACAAAGGGAAACTTGAAGGCAACCTTTGGAGCAGAAGCTAGTGGGCTGGGACTCACCCTGATCCTCTCCTAGTTCTTCTTTACTTAGTTACTTCCAAGACAATCACCAAGATAACACAGAATGGCCCAAGATCTGATAAGTACTTTGAAACTAGTCAGCTTTTGACACATCCTAAGGGAAACAGACAAGTAGTTGAGCAAACAAGAAAGGGACTCAGGGCTAACCTTTGATTTCCTCAATTCATTCCTTGCACAACATACATGAAAGTAACATTTAAAAATAACATTCAGCAGTGACGAAAAGATGAGGGAATGCCAGCATCTCTGTGCTTAGACTGAATTAAATCATTTCTAAATACCACAATTAGAATAAAACATTGGGATAAAGATTTTTCAGCCAGAGAAGGTTACTGATATGCAGCAAGCCCTAACACTGTTTAAACTGTTCTTTACAGTGGAAAATGAAACAAATTGAAAACAGAAATAAACAACAAGTTACAGTGAGAATAACATCACCATCAGCATAGACCGGGATCCCATAAATCAGCTTGTATTGATTGCTTCAAACCGGTTACAATCTTCAAATCCAATGTTTTAATCCATCTCTTTTCACAATCTAACCTATCTGTTACAAGCAGAGCTCCAAGAGCCTATGAAACCACTATTTACAGTCAAGAGTTTTCTACTCAGAAACAGCTACAACACTTTAGCAATTACATTGACAACCAACTAATCCAACCCCTCACTCATCTTCTTCTGGAGTATTTATAGAAGGATGAGGAGGTGAGATCTAATAAAAAGATCTCAAATACAATTAATGCAGAATTAATGTCTTCCTGGCCTGGGAGGCTCGATGAAGAATTTATACAGGTGTTCTACTGCATTTATGCGCTTGTGCTTATGAAGTAAGCTCGGAAGGAGATTTTGTTGACATTTGAGGCTCTGCGTACTATTAGGGTTACTCTGCAAACATTCTGTCATTAAATCTGGCGCAGAAATAACTCCTTTGGTTGTTCCGAGGCATAATATCTGATCTTGTTCAATAAATTCATCCTGTGGTTGAGCATTCTGAGGCAATAGGTGGCACTGCGGTGGGTGAGGAATCAATTTGCCCTAAAGTATGGCGGTGGAGGCAACGTCTGATGAACACTTTTAGGTTTTGCTTTAATCTGTGCTCGAAGCCGAGGATTAGGCTTTTGATAACCGTCTTAGCCGTAATCCCCGCCAATCTATCTATAAAACTGCTACTCTGGTTCATTCTGTCTTCAAAATCTGATACTCTTCCCTACGTCGATGTTGACTGCATTCTTCAGGCTTTACAGGGACATGTAGCAACCACGGCTCATGAAACCTTGTTGATATCTTTATTCTTCACCCTACGGTCGATTATCTGGATTAATCAGAAGGACGGGAGTCTTCACCCTCATTCTTCAGATTTTCATTGAAACACGACGAAAAAACCTTAAAACCTGCAAAATACAATAAAAATGAGAAAATCCTGCGTTATATGGATAGATTGCATCGGAGGGCGTGCGAGAAAAATGGAGCAATCAGAGCCGCTAATCGTATTGCGATAAATGGTCGGGAGCACTTCTGAAAAGTCAGCGGAGAAAAAGTGAACTTGTACCATGGAATCGGGAGAATGAATGAGAGCCGTCGATCTGCGGAGATCGACGGTGGGGATCGGCTTTCAAACGTGTCGGGGGAGATTTAACAGGCGGGCGAGTCCGTTAAAGACCGGGAGGATCGGGCGATCGGCAACCGTCAGATTGGAGGGCCCAAATCCAACGGTGGAGGTGGATCCCGCTGCTGGGCTATGGTACGAGGATTAGCGCGCGGGCGATGGGATTTGCACGGCGGTTTTGGAACGAGGCGGAGGACACGTGTCGGCCAGCGTGTGGAATCGCTGGCCGACGGGGAAAACCAGCTTTACGCAGAAAGCGGTACGGGATGAAACCGGTGGAAACAGGAAACAGCGCGGGAAGGGGGGTCCACCAGGTGGGGGCTCGTTCTGCTCCGTCGGATCTGGGGAGCAGATCGACGGTCCTGGTTGATCGCGAAATGTAAACACGTAATTTAAAATTTCCCAGCTGAAACTTTAGAAATGTGGGTTTTTGGTTTTGCAAAGGAAAAATGTGGCGGAGAAGGGTTATTTTTTGATTAAGCGCCTAAAGGCTGAACCGTTGTTTCCAGCGCTCGAATATGTGGAGAAAGACGAGCAGGGGCTTAGCCCGAGGGGGCTGAAGAGCCAGCGTATAGAAAATAGGCGTTTTTATATGATTTTCAATGATTTTTGAGGAAGAAAAAGGCTCCGATAGGCTAAAAAAGTGGGTTTTCAACCTTAGGAAATGAGATTATTGAAGGGGTAAGGAATATGACAGAGTTTGGTGGGGTTTTTAGGGATGAAAGGAAACTGAAGAAATGAAGGAAATATGGAAGCAGGGGGGAGGAAAAAGGAGGAGGATGCAGCAATACTTGACAAGGATTTTCATGGAATATCAGAGGCAGAGAGGAGGAAAAGTATGAAGAACCAACCAGCAGTCTATGATCTTACCAACAGACTTCAAGCACCAACAATTTTAGGCCTGAATTTGTTTCTTGAAGGCTGCAAAGAATATTTAGCCACCAGCTGATATAATTGAAAAATATGGGTGGCTAACAGTGGCTCCACTTGGGGATGGTGCCTTCTTGAAGGCATCAAGAATTCAGACTTGATTTCTCTGGGATGTTGACTGGTGCTTGACCTATTGCTTGCTCTTGCTTTTCCTTTGACAAAATAATATCAGTTTATGAAAGAAAGATGGGTTTCATCAATACAAATTCTACCTACCCCAATCCTACTGATCTAACATTTTTTCTTCATCAGAGTGCACTTGGATTGGCAAACTCTTTACACAACATTTTATTCTTTTGAAAGCATGAAATCTAGTCTATTTCTGCTCCTTATTTCTCCCTAAACTTAGATTAAACAGTTGAGCTCAGATGTTTCTCTACCTATTCTACTGTCTGTTGGGATTAAATAGTCCAACAAACTTTCATTCACTAAATTCTACAACAGAAATTTAAAAGTAGTCAAGTCAAGATTGAGCTGTTTGACTTGCTATGATCTATGGCATAAAGACAAGATGCACATAGATTATTATTTGCAGAAAATTTTAAACCAAAACAGAAGGCTTAAGATTTGAAAATTTCTCATTATGGCCTTCTCTTATCTTCACAGCTCTGTTTTTCCTTTTTGGTGAGCTATCTTTGCTTCTCTTCTGGTTCAAGTTTTGAGCGAATTAGAACCAGGTCTTTTCTCTTTGACTTAGAAATTGGAGTAGTTTTGAGTCATCTCTTTGGAAACTTTGGTTCAGATTTTGAGTTTCTTTGAACCTTAATTTCTACCTTAGTCTATCTACTGATAAGCCAAGATTAAACAGTTTGGCAAATCAAATTTGCTACCATATCAGCAGAAAATTGAAAGCTAATTAGTCAAGGTTAAACAGTTTGACCAATTAGAAGTGTGTTTCAAGGAGTGGCATTTAAGCTTGCACACTTTCAGATTCATTTTTCTTTTTGGCATGGGGCCTTGCCTTTCTTGTTTTCATTTCTGCCCTCTTTTCTTTCTTTCTTTGTTTTTGTACTTTTTGATTTTTTCATAACTCTAAATGCAATGGTGGATGGAATATTTACAGCGGGCAAAAGGTAAAAGGCTTCAAAACATAGAATAATTTAAGAAAGGTAATGTTTAAGCATCCTGCCATTAACAGGACCCCCAAACAATTCTGTTCCATCCAGCTCTTGGAAGAAGAATGCATTGTTTCCAGCAACTGAATGAATGGAGTAAGGGCCAAGCCATAGATTATCAAATTTACCGTGCTTTCCCTTATCTTCCCTTTTGGAGTCCCATTTTAAGACTTTGTCCCCAATCTTGAAATTGCTGGCCTTTGTTCTTCTGTCAAATATCTTCTTGATATTATCTTGCTTCTGCAATGCTTTGTTGTACACTTCCTCTCTGGTTTGCTGAAGATGAATGGTCTGATTTATTCTTCTGATTATGTCATTCTCTTCAGTCTGTAACTCTTGAATTAACTTCATAACTGGTACACCAAGGCTGTTAGGAAAAATTGCATCTGTGCCATACACAAGCTGGAAGGGTGACATACCAATGGACTTCTTCAATGTTAATCTGTCAGCCCAGAGTGCATGGTTCAGCTTTGTGTGCCAAGACTTCTTGTTGTCTTCCAACAGTTTCTTTATTATGTTCACTAAGCTTTTGTTGGAAGACTCTGCAAGTCCATTACCCTGAGGATAATAGGCTGTGGAGTGTCCCAATGTTATCTGGTACTTGTGACAGAATTCCACCATTTTCTTTGACCCAAATGCTGCTGCATTATCTGTGATGATCTTTGTAGGACAGCCAAATCTGGAAAGGATATTGGTTTCTATGAATTTCATGATAACTGAATCATTGGCCTGTCTACAAGGAATGGCTTCTATCCACTTAGTGAAATAGTCTGTGGCAGTAAGGATCCATCTATCCTGGGCAGAAGATGAGGGATGGATTTCTCCTATGAATTCAAGTCCCCACTGTTGAAAAGGGGCTTCAACAGTAATTGGATGCAGAGGAAGGGGTAGTAATTTTCTCTTGCCCTCAAACAATTGGCATTTATGGCAAGTGGTTGTCAGTTTATGTACATCAGGAAAAAGAGTAGGCCAATAGAAACCAGCCCTCAAAATTTTGTTGGCTGTTGACTTCCAGTACAAATGGCCTCCACACTCTCCTTCATGGAATTCCTGCTTAATCTTTTCTGCATCAAACTCAGGCAAACATTTAAGCAATATACCCCTAGCATTTTTCCAATAAAGACATTTATCAATAATGCAATAGTTTACAGCTTTTAACTTTAGGAATCTTGCCTTTGTTTTGGATAAACCAGGAGGTGTGTTTAAATTAAGCAAAACATAAACAATATCAGTATACCAAGGAGAATTCGCAAAATGATCTTCAACAATGGGAGTTGAGAATTCTTCTTGGTTATCCAAAGCATTAATCATATTAATATCAAGAACTTCACAATTTGATTCAGCCATTAATTTAGCTAGACCTTGGCCTTTGATGAGCTTAGTGGGTTTTATCTCTAAATCATATTCAAGAATAACAACAATCCACTTACCTCTCTTACCATCTGGATCCTGGGTTAGAATGTCTTTTACAACCGAATTTGGGACAAAGGCAATGATGTGTGAGTGAAGGATGTATACTCTGAAGTCTTTCAAAGCCTTTACCAAAGCAAAAGCCTGTTTCTCCATAATGTTATACCTCAAAGGGGCATCCCTCAATGCCTTACTAAAGAATGCAATGGGCTACTCTTGTCCTTGTGGATTTTTCTGTAAAAGGACAGCAGCTATGGTATGTTCTGATGCAAATGAGAAGATATAAAAATCCTTTGAAAAATCAGGACTTATGAGAACCGGTGCTTTGGTTAACGCTTGTTTCACCAGCTCAAAGGATGTCTTTGCTTCCGAGGTCCATTTTACCCCTTGCTCCTTTTTCAACATGTTCGTGATATCCCTAAGGAGCTCGGCCAAGTTGGGGATGAACCTTCTCAAAAAGTTTATCTTTCCAATAAAAGACTGCAACTCTTTGATGTTTCGAGGATGAGAGATTTGCAATATAGCCTCAATCCTCATGGGATCTATCTTTATGCCCTCTTCTGAAATGATGTGTCCAAGAAGCTTACCTTCTTGGAGACCAAATAATGTCTTCTTAGGGTTCAAAGATATCCCAAACCTTCTGCACTTCTCGAAAACTTTCCTCAAATGTTCTAAGTGTTCTTCATCTGTTTTTGAAAACACAGTTACATCATCGAGATAGATAATGATGAAGAAGCCCAATTCTTCCGAGAATGCTATGTCCATGGCTCTCTGAAAGGTTGCTCCAGCATTCATTAGACCAAAAGGCATTTTCACATACATGAAAGTGCCCCATGGTGTAGTAAAAGCTGTCTTTAATTGATCATCAGGGTGGACTAAGACTTGATTATACCCTGAATAGCCATCCAACAAAGAAATTCTTTTAGACCCCACCACCCTTTGCAAAATATGATCCATCTTGGGTAAAGGGTAGTTGTCTTTTAGTGAAGCTTTGTTTAGATTTCTGAAGCCTATACAAAGCCTGATTTCTCCAGTCTTTTTCCTAACTGACACCAGATTAGATACCCACTCAGAATATCTAATAGGGACAATAATACCAGCATCATGCATCTTCATAATTTCCTTCTTAACCAGTGGCAACTGGACAGGGTTGATTCTGCGCAGTTTTTGTTTGAATGGTTTTTGGTTTTCTTTAAGAGGGATTTTGTGCTGTATTATTTCAGTGTCATAGGATTTAAGATCTTCGTAACTCCATGCAAAAACATCAGAGAATTCTTTAAACAGCTCTAAGTATTTGAGTTTAATGTGAGCTGGTAAAGTTTTAGACAGTTTGATCAATCTCGGTTTTTCCTCACTGCCTATATCACATTCCTCCACTTCAGTTTCTACAGGTTCCAGTTTCGGTTTATTGGCCACATCATCAAAATCAAACAGTTCTTCTAGAGGGGCCAAACCCTTGGGCAGACTATCATTATTAGAATGCAGAGTTTCCATTTCTTCTGTTTCAGATTTTGCACTTAATTTGGTTGGGTTTCTAGATATGATAGTCTGAAGGTTTATATCTACCAGCTGTGGAGATGGTTCTTCTTCACCAAGAAAATTTTCTTCACTGCAGTCTGTATCATAGTCTGAATCTGAACTATGGGGTTCAAACTCATTTCTAAATTGCATGAAGTCTTCTATTTGTTTATCTCCATCAAATACCTGCCAATATTTCTTGTTATCTGGGATAGCTGGTCTGAATTTTATCTGAGAGGTGTCATCATACAACATTGGGCAGGTTCTAGCAGCAAAGGCTAAATTGTGGGCTGCAATGTTTCTTTTTCTTGGGACAAAAGATAAGGTGGACTCCTCGAATGTTTTCAAAAGATCAATGACATCATTCCTGTAGGCCCTAAGTCTGGGGTGATTTGCATTATACTCCCCATTAACTTGCCTAATGATTAATTCAGAATCCCCATCTACATCGATTCTCTTGGCACCTATTTTTTTCAAAAGATGCAAGCCTAAGAGAAGGGATTCATATTCTTCTATGTTGTTGGAACACTGAAACTTTAATTTGCATGAGATACATTCTGTATGATTATTTTCAGATTTAGTGATCCAGACACCTGCACCAGCATTTGTTTTGGTGCATGACCCATCAAAATACATAGTCCAGAGAGGCAGATTTTCAGTTTGGTGTATGGACTTTGTATCATTTGATTCCTCAAGTTTCTCATCGGGTTGAGGACTGTCTTTCTGACTGTCAAGTTTTAAGTTCAAAGGATTGATAACTTTCAGTTTAAGATCTGAGTTTAGTTTGCTAGGATGTTCGGACACAATATAGTGTTTCGGCAATTTAGCGTTGTTTTCCTTCTCTTTCATCTCAGCCATGGATTCTGTTGAAATAATTTGTTCTGTGAGTGCTTCATTATTAAACATGATAAAACAATCGAGGCTCGTGTTTATATCATAGAGAGGGGAGTTTTGAGGCCGATCCTGACTTGTCACTGTGTACTGCATGTGGGATTCCCTATAAAGCTTCCTAGTCTGATTGAAAACAAGGATAGTTGCATAGGTCATGTCCATTTGCATGGTCCCCTGTAACTTAGCCCCCCAAGATCGTGATAAAAGCATTACATACTTTGGGGGGACATCAGCCACAACAACATCCATGACTAAACATTTGGCTGGAATTTGGGCTAAATTAACACAGAGATCTTTAATCAATCCTAGACACTTAACTCTGCTTGAGTCAAAGGAGTACAGATCTTTGTAAGGTCTGGTAATTTCAAGACCCAGGCTTTCCATTACAGTTTTTGGCATTAAATTATGGGAAGCGCCTGAGTCATGCATAGCATTACGCAGAATTTTGTCATGAATGTTTAAGCTTACATAAAAGGGAGGGACAGGACCTTCCTGGAACATTCCTTCAATCTTTGGACCAAAAATAAGCTCTGGTTGGTCATCATTAAGATTGAGAGTATCCTCGTTATCTTCTAAGTTCAAAGCATTCAAAATTTTGGACCTATATACATGTTGGGCAGCTAACTCAGTCAAAGGAACAGAGATTTTGATCTTTGAGATTTCCTGTTCTAGTCTAAAAAGGTTTTGACTCTTTAAAACATTGATTTCAGCCTTGTTTGCTGCCGCTTTATCAGCAATGACAGTTTGCTAATTTGGTTTATCTACAGTTGAAACAGTTGTTTTACCAGGAGTACTAACTGAGGTGCTAGTACTACTAATGTTTGCACTTTGTTTTTCAATATTTTGAGTGTCTTTCTCTTTACCATTACCAGAATTAACAGCCACTGTTTTGTCCTTTTGTTTGATTGTTTTAGACTTGATTGCAATTTTGTTTTGAGAAGGTTTGTCAGAGGTTTTATTGTTGGGGCTTTGTTGATTAGATCTACTTTTGAGTTCATATTCCCTTAAAGGCTCTATGACAGCGTTTTCCATATTTTGATAGTAATTATGATTATCATCTCTTCTGTCATCACAAGGTGTATAAAGACCTTGTTTTTCATAATAATGAACCTCAAAGTCATCATCATCTACCCCAAATAAGTTTATATCATCTTCCTCTGTTATTTGATCTGTTTGTTCAACCTCACTTAAAAAGTTCTGATGAAAGGGAGGAATGACCTGCTGATCATCTTCCCTAGGTCTGTTTGGAGGCTGATTTCTTCTAAGATTCTGATTCTGGTTTTGGTTTCTGTTTTGAGGAGCGTTTTGATTTAAACTTGCTTGCGCTCTCTCTAGAATGCTCATTTTCTTCATCATTTCTTCCATCATTCTTTCCATCTTTGAGCTTGAAGTAGAAGGGGTGGATTCCTCTCTAAAAGATACTCTCTTTTCAACTTTCATCCTTGCTCTCTTCTCCATGAGGTTAACTTCCACAGAAAGAGCACCTCTTTGCATATATTCAAGGGTTGCAAAGACTCTTTCTTTGAGTGAATATGTCATGTCTGGATCAAACCCTTCCGGAAATTTGTTTAAGGCTGATCCCTGAGGAGGTTTCAGTTTAGGGGAAAGTGCATTATACACACTGTTGAATCTGGTACAATAAGCTTGTACACTTTCCCCAGGGTTCCTATGGAGATTTTTATAGTCGGCAAGGACTTGGAGAGGGTTTTTCCTTACTTCCCATTTGTTTAAGAATGTTTGATGGAAGGCTTGGAGGTCGTTAATACTATGGGGGGTTAAACCTTTAAACCATTTTCTCACTTCTCCCCCCAAACTTTGAGCAAACAATCTGATTTTGACAGATTCATTATCGATTTCATTTCTATCAAAGTAGTCATTCATCTTGTCCACATGTTGAGATGCTGTTATGGTATTATTAGCATCATATAATGGAATTTTGGACTGATAGTCCTGTGGAAGATTGACTAATGGTACAGGAAGGACTAAAGGAGCATACCATGCTGCCATGATATGTGGTGGGGGTGGGTTTACAAGTGGAGGTGTGGGTTGAAGTGGGGTGGTTTGAACAGTGGATGAAAGATGAACATAAGTGGGTGGAACAGTAGTAGATCTCTGAGCTGATCTCGGATGAGAGACACCTAGATTATGTAAGAAATGTAAATCAGGAGGTGTTGATTCTCTATTCCCGAGAGTCTCACTGGTTTCGGGAGATGAAAGGGTAGGCTCAGAATCTAACTGATCTAAATCACCAAATGACCTAGTTCTGAATGGGTTTAATAAGTCAATTTGTGATTCATGAAGAGCTGAAAGGTTTTCAGGGACTGAATTGGCTCTTAGGGGTGGTCTGAAAATAGTTGAAGATTGTATCCTAGGAGACTTCCTAAGAATTGCTTCTGGGTTGTCAACTATTTCAGGAGGATCTGGGTCAGGATGGGCTCTAGTGTGAATCTTTTTAGGAGCCACAATGTTTATGTGATTGGACCCAATCTAAACAAGAAAAGTTCAACCAGATATGACAATCTTTAGACGGTTAACTAATCTGTTTTCTCAATTCGAATCCTGCAGCCTTCTAACTGAGTTTGAATGATTTTATAAAGATAAGGGTTCTTTCCAGTGGAGTCTTAAGGTCTGTTCAGGATGGTGGAGTCGCCAGGTGGAAGGCTCAAAGTATTTTCCAAGGAGTACACTATCCACCACAGTGTTTATGAAACATTCCTTTTCAGAGATATCTCGAAACACAACAAACTCTAACCAGAGATTGACTGGGAGGGCATTCACCAGATATGTCACCCCTAAAAGAGGATGAGATCCAGAGGCTACCTGGCCCTTTCCAAACTCTGTCTAAGAGTATAGGGTAAAACACATCAAAGACGTATACAAGATATCAAAACTAGTGTTTTACTACCAATCTGAAATGTTTTTGGTATTTTCTGAATTGTTTATATTTGTGGTTTAAAAGAATGTGCTAACTTTGCCTCAAAACTTAGCTACGGTTATGAAACAAAGACAGTCTATCCTTATGGCTAAGCTAGCTGATTTTCCAAGGTTAGATAAAAACTTAAAAGGATCCTAGGATTGACCTAGTTTGTCACTGATTCAATTGATCTTCATCTTAATTACCATTTTCTTGGTAGTGCTTGAAAAGGCTGCTTTTGACTCTCAAGATGTTATAAAGATCCCGAGTAAAGTCCCAGTCGCCTTGAAATGTTAGGTTAAATTGGATCGAGCTGCAAAGAATATCATATCTAAAATGGAACGGAGATTGGTTGGCCAATCCTTCCCAGTAGTCGCTAGAAATGTTAAGTCTACGTAACAAACAGAATTGACAAAGTCCGATCATAGAGTTAACATCATTTCAGCCAACTTTGGGATTCTAGGATCTAGCCCTCCTGAATCCGGAGAGGAATCTCTCCAATATGTACAAAGACGAATATTGTCTTTGAAGTTTGGGGTGATGGTATTAGGCTAGTTATGAAGGCCAAGGGTTTTGTTTGGTTTTCTTGGATGGTTGAACATAGTTACTGTCTGAGGCGGAAAGATCTATATGAAAATAGGTTCAAAGGTGAGAAGTTGCAAGCAAACAGAATAAGCTTTGATTCTAAAGAAAGATGATGGCAAGTTTTCAATCCATTGGGCTATGGAGTCATAAGAGAATTTAATTGAAACATCCAGGTCCAAGAGTAATCTATGGGGCAAGTCATCTAGGCCTAAGGATCTCTTTGAAGTTTGATTTATGGAATGGGGTGATACAAAAAGAAAGGGAATTAACAGATGCAGAACAAAGAGCAGCCCAGGATCTGGTAAGTACTTTGAAACTAGCCATCCTTTGACCAGGCACTTAAGAAAAACATAGAAGAAAACTAGGATCTGGTAAGTACTTTGAAACTATCCAGCCTTTGATACACTTCAAATAGAACACAGATTAAAAACAAAGGGAAACTTGAAGGCAACCTTTGGAGCAGAAGCTAGTGGGCTGGGACTCACCCTGATCCTCTCCTAGTTCTTCTTTACTTAGTTACTTCCAAGACAATCACCAAGATAACACAGAATGGCCCAAGATCTGATAAGTACTTCGAAACTAGTCATCTTTTGACACATCCTAAGGGAAACAGACAAATAGTTGAGCAGACAAGAAAGGGACTCAGGGCTAACCTTTGATTTCCTCAATTCATTCCTTACACAACATACATGAAAGTAACATTTAAAAATAACATTCAACAGTGACGAAAAGATGAGGGAACGCCAGCATCTCTGTGCTTAGACTGAATTAAATCATTTCTAAATAACACAATTAGAAGAAAACATTGGAATAAAGTTTTCTCAGCCAGAGAAGGTTACTGATATACAGCAAGCCTTAACACTGTTTAAACTGTTCTTTATAGTGGAAAGTGAAACAAATTGAAAACTGAAATAAAATGACAAGTTACAGTGAGAATAACATCACCATCAGCATAGACCAGGATCCCATAAATCAGCTTGTATTGATTGCTTCAAACCGATTACAATCTTCAAATCCAATGTTTTAATCCATCTCTCTTCACAACCTAACCTATCTGTTACAAGCAGAGCTCCAAGAGCCCATGAAACCACTATTTACAATCAAGAGTTTTCCACTCAGAAACAGCTACAACACTTCAGCAATTACATTGACAACCAACTAATCCCACCCCTCACTCATCTTCTTCTGGAGTATTTATAGAAGGATGAGGAGGTGAGATCTAATAAAAAGATCTCAAATACAATTAATGCAGAATTAATGTCTTCCTGGCCTGGGAGGCTCGATGAAGAATTTATACAGGTGTTCTACTGCATTTATGCGCTTGTGCTTATGAAGTAAGCTCGGAAGGAGCTTTTGTTGACATTTGAGGCTCTGCGTACTATTAGGGTTACTCTGTAAACATTCTGTCATTAAATCTGGTGCAGAAATAACTCCTTTGGTTGTTCCGAGGCATAATATCTGATCTTGTTCAATAAATTCATCCTCTGATTGAGCATTCTGAGGCAATAGGTGGCACTGCGGTGGTTGAGGAATCAATTTGCCCCAAAGTATGGCGGTGGAGGCAACGTCTGATGAACACTTTTAGGTTTTGCTTTAATCTGTGCTCGAAGCCGGGGATTAGGCTTTTGATAACCGTCTTAGCCGTAATCCCCGCCAATCTATCTAAAAAACTGCTGCTCTGGTTCATTCTGTCTTCGAAATCTGATACTCTTCCCTGCGTCGATGTTGACTGCATTCTTCAGGTTTTACAGGGACACGTAGCAACCAAGGCTCATGAAACCTTGTTGATATCTTTATTCTTCACCCTGCGGTCGATTCTCTGGATTAATCAGAAGGACGGGAGTCGTCACCCTCATTCTTCAGATTTTCATTGAAACACGACGAAAAAACCTTAAAACCTGCAAAATACAAGAAAAATGAGAAAATCCTGCGTTATATGGATAGTCTGCATCGGAGGGCGTGCGGGAAAATGGAGCAATCTGAGCCGTTGATCGTATTGCGATCAATGGTCGGGAGCATTTCTGAAAAGTCAGCGGAGAAAAAGTGAACTTGTACCATGGAATCGGGAGAATGAATGAGAGCCGTCGATCTGCGGAGATCGACGGTGGGGATCGGCTTTCAAACGCGTTGGGGGAGATTTAACAGTGGAAAGGGGTCTGTTCAAAATTACTAGGGAGGATCGGGCGATCGGCAACCGTCAGATTGGAGGGCCCAAATCCAACGGTGGAGGTGGATCCCGCTGCTGGGCTATGGTACGAGGATTAGCGCGCGAGCAATGGGATTTGCACGGCAGTTTTGGAACGAAGCGGAGGACACGTGTCGGCCAGCATGTGGAATCGCTGGCCGACGGGGAAAACCAGCTTTACGCAGAAAGCGATGAGGGATGAAACCGGCGGAAACAGGAAATAGCGCGGGAAGGGGGGTCCACCAGGTGGGGGCTCGTTCGGCTCCATCGGATCTGGGGAGCAGATCGACGGCTCTGGTTGATCACAAAATGTAAACACGTGATTTAAAATTTCCCAGCTGAAACTTTAGAAATGTGGGTTTTTGGCTTTCCAAAGAAAAAATGTGGCGGAGAAGGGTTATTTTTTGATTAAGCGCCTAAAGGCTTGACCGTTGGTTCCAGCGCTCGAATATGTGGAGAAAGACGGGCATGAGCTTAGCCCGAGGGGGCTGAAGAACCGGCGCATATAAAATAGGCGTTTTTATATGTTTTTCAATGATTTTTGAAGAAGAAAGAAGGTTCCGATAGGCTAAAAAAAATAGGTTTTCAACCTTAGGAAATGAGATTTATTGAAGGGGTAAGGAATATAACAGGGTTTGGTGGGGTTTTTATGGATGAAAGGAGATTGAAGAAATGAAGGTAGGATGGAAGTAGGGGAGGGGAAAAAGGAGGAGGATGCAGCAATACTTGACAAGGATTTTCATGGAATATTAGAGGCAGAGAAGGAGGAAAAGTATGAAGAACCAACCAGCAGTCTATGATCTTACCAACAGACTTCAAGCACCAACAATTTTAGGCCTGAATTTGTTTCTTGAAGGCTGCAAAGAATATTTAGCCACCAGCTGATATAATTGAAAAATATGGGTGGCTAACACAGTGACACTCAACTCATATAAATGTGAGAAAGATCCATAGTCATCTTATTAAGTAATAGCAGCAACAAATTAATACAAGATCTTGAGGAAAATGTTACTCAAGATAGGCAATGCTCAACCTCAAGAGACAAGTACATAAATCATGATAAAACATTGCTACACAAGTGTGCCCAAGCTATGACTGCGCAGTTTTATAAGAGAAACTGCATGCTAACATATGTCAAATACATGGATATACAAATATATGGCCCAAACAACATTGGGAGTGAAGATCTCAGCTCCCAAATACTACCTCAATTCAATCTTGGAAGGATTGGCTTCAATATACAAAATCTGCAAAATGTCGGAGTTGATGGGTAGCAGCAGCAACTCAAGAACTAGAAATGAGTGGAGAAGGCTGAATATTTTGCATCTGATGTAAAGACCTCCTCCAATGGATATCTCTAGTGAAATGTTGATCCTATCACTGAAGATCTCACCCTCCAATCATATCTGCAAAGCCCCATAGCAAATGCTCACTAGAAATAATGCAGTCACTAAAGCAAATTGCGTTGTAGGGGCAAGGGAATGAGTTGGCCCAATGCCAAGATCTACAATAAGCTCTGAAACCTTCCTCACTAGCTTTCCAAAGGAATGGATACTCCCTCCTCTGATAATCATCTCTAGAAATGGTGTTGAGGTCCTCCACTACAACACCCTACAACACAACGTTGTACTTGAGCAGAAATAACGTTGTGGTTGGAGGAGGTGGCTTGGACTTGAGCCTGAATGTGGAGAATGAAGTATAGGATCCTTCAATAGGCCTCTCTTGGAAGGAGAAGGATTCCTAAGCAGGATATCCTTGTGCTAAGCAGCACTGCAACTCGACTAAACAGCTGGAGATTGCAAAAAGTCTGAATAGACCATAAAATCAATAATACATGACATGAGAAACAATGGTTGCCTTGCCCTCATTTTAAACAATTGAAGGCCCCCTCTCCATGGGTCCCACTCCTTTTAGGGTTTCCTCCACCAAATAACCCTCTTCCCATTCATACTGCATTGTTTCTCTAATTGTTCTCCACCTCTTATCCCAGCATTGTTGACTTGGTCAAACTTGACCTTGTCCACTTGCAAATGACATTGTTCACACATGAGAGTGTAAAAAATAGCTTCAATGATGATCCCCTTTCATACTATGAGGGATTTTATTGAGATTTTCATTATGCATCAGCCTCCTTACCCATTTATTCTCCTCCTAGTTGAAATCATCAAAAATTAATATTCCAATTTATTGTAGGAAAATTTTGGAATATTACATTTAATGTGATGTTGTTTATGTGTTGGGAGGAGGGGTCGAGTGGTAAGCCCCGACCCCCGGTCATGACACCACCCATACGACAATAGCGGAGGAGCAACAACAGAGGGGGCGGGGATCAACCCCAACCCCTGGTCATAAATTTTGGCATATGAATGCGCACGATCCATGGGGTGCTATTGGAGTGGGGGCGAGGATTCAACCCTAGCCCTCGATGCTATGGACGCCACGGGACCAGGCAGAGAGCCAAGTTTGACGGGGGTGGGTGGATAAGGCCAGACCCCAATCACATGGATTCAACGTAACCAAAGGCGAGCAGTGCGGGGCTAGCCCGACGGGGGTGGGAAGTTAACCCGATCCCCAACCAAATGGACACCATGTGACTGCTGACAAGGCAGAAAATTCGGCACTTATGCGTCATTGTGAAATTTAATGAGGCGAAAAAATGCACCTTTTGTGGGTGAAGTTTTCGCTCGACATATAGTGTAAAGGGAGAATTTGTAGGACAATTAGCAAGTCTGGCCAAATTGCAGGACATATAACAGAGCTGCTTGGAGAAGCATAACCTGCTCAAATGCTAACCTTTTTTAGCTTAAGAAGAGTCTGGATGGGGGTTTTTGAGCGTCTTGGACTCAATGACAACCTCACTTTTTTTATTTGAGCACTTTATGTTGAAATTTTTGAATAAGCAAGTATTTTAGTGGCAAAGACAATCAATGTTTTGAAGTAGTATGAAGACATCTTGAGCATGGAGAGAACCTAGTCAGAGGTTTTTCAGCCTTCTAATTCTGTCTGCAGCAGATTTTAGTTCAGTAAAGAAACCTCTTTTTAGTCTTTTCTCATTATGTGTTCATGAGAGAAGTTATTTTCAGCACTTAAATGTGGATTTGTTGTATCTTTTTGTGCTTGGATTTCAGGTGGAGTACAAGGACATGTTGAGAGTCCTTTTTATGTTGACATTTTCATGACTTGCTATAAGGAGTCAATTTTTTAGAGTGAGAATTATTTAGAGGAGAATGTTTCTTTGTAGGAGAAACAAGCCACTCTACTATCAACAATTGTATGTACTCATTTGCTCTTGAAATCAATAGAGCGGTCTAACTATTGGAGCAGGCTCGAAGACGTATCCTAGGAGAGGTGAAATCCATCATCAAATGTTGGTTTCTCCTCTTCATGTTTTGGCATTTTAATTTGCATGTGAATTTGTTACTTTTTAAATTTAATGTGAAAACCAAACTCACCATCTTGAAGAGGTTGTGAAACTTGTTTACCTTTAAAGACCCATTTTGTTTACTTGCAAAGCGTCAGAGGATGGTCAATTTTTGATAGTAGGTAGTTCTCCTCCAATTTCAGATCAAGTGGTATCAGAGAGGGTTCTAACCAAGTTGCAAGTATGGGAAAGAAATTTAAGCATGAAAGACTCTAAGAGTTATAGGAGATTAATCTATCTCTTCGAATGGAGAACGTTGAGCTGAGGATATTGCTTGAAGTTGCAGAGAAGGAGAAAAGGAAAATGCACCTACAGTTAAAGCGTCTATTGGAGGAACAGATTGGTGAGAGTTACATTCCAGAAGAAACAAAGAATCCCTCCAAGATGAATCCAATTTTTGGGCATGGTCCAAACACAGGATATGAACCCTATGTTGAGAATGATGCTTGTGATTTTTATCAACATCTAAAATATTCTCCTTATGTGCCCGTTGGTAAAAGTGGGTGGCTTGAGTCATCGTCTACTTCATCATCAACATACTAAACAAAAAATATGTGTGATATGCCAAAGGAGGTAATTAGCATTTTTAGTTCTACTCCTTCAACTAATGTTGATATGACATCTTTTGAAACTTTTGAAAAGCATGCCAAAGGTATTGGTATGAATCTTTTAACTCGGATGGGTTATGTTGGAAGAGACATCAAAACCAATGGCCAAGGTATCACTAATCCTATCAAGGTGAAGGAAGGACCACAACGTGAATGATTGGGTTATGGTCATGGAGAAATTGGAGAGTGCTATAAAATTGTTGAGGAAAAGAAATCAGGGCGGAAACGTGAAGCTGGGTTACACTTTTGTGAGAATCGGGGGCCGAAAACCTTTTTCGACAATAGTTCGGCCGAACATTTTCCAAAGTTCGGCCAAACTTTCTTAGAAAGTTCGGCCGAACTCGTGATTCCGTTTAGACTAACGGAACACTGACGGCGCGGGCAAACAGAATTTTTTCCGGAGATGGGAAAATCGGCAACAAAAGTTCGGCTGAACTTCCAACAAAATTTCGGCTGAACTGTGAGTTCGGCCGAACTTTTACTTTTCAAATAGTTCAGCCGAACTATTTTCTATAAATAAATCGCCCGCGAAGTTGGTTTGTTTATCGGTTTCATTATTCACGCAAATTTGTGTCACTGTCGCTGCTGCTCCCATTTGCGCTATTGCTCCTTTCGTCGGCGTTGTTGCTCCTCCCATCTGCGCTGTTGCTCCTTTCATACGAGTATGTTCAACCTTAGTTCTGTGGTTTTTAACCGATACTTTAGTTCTGTTGCTCCTTTCATGGGGTATGTTCGACCTTAGTTCTGTGGTTTTTAACCAATACTTTAGTTCTGTTATGTTCGACCTTATTTCTGTGGTTTTTAACTGATACTTTAGTTCTGTGGTTTTTAACCGATACTTTAGTTCTGTTATAAATACGTCTTTCTATATTCAAAAATTTATACCTTAGCTGAAATCACATATATCTGCATCTTCTTTCAGGCATTTTTTCATCTTCCTTAGACTATCTGCAATCTGCATACTTAATTTAGAAAAGATAATCTCAATAGAAAACAGGAAATTGATGTAGAAAAGATGCAAAACCGAAATTGCATAGGCCCAAAGTAAGAATGAATAAACATTGTATAAAAAGATTACCTGTGCCAGGAGTGGCCTTTTACAACTCCGGAAAGCATCTGGTTCCACATTCATTCCTCCGGCAGACGCTGCCTTGTAGATACCATACATCTGTCTAAGCTTAAAAGCATACAAGAAGAGCTTCATTCCGGGCTTCACCTTTTCTACAAGCTCCTTTTTGGTTGGTGGCAACCCAAACACTTTGTATCGGAAACAATCCTGCTTTGTTTGAGAATTACACATAAAAATCAAGCCGGAAAACTTATCTTTTCCACTGTCATCTTCATTGTTTGCTTCCTTGTCGCCTTGTTTTTTCTTCTTAATTTGATCAAACTTTGACACAGCAGGGTCAGATAAACCCTTGGGTTTGTTCTCCGTCTCTATTTTAACAGTCTTATCCACAACATTAACCTTTGACACAACAGGGTCAGATAAACCCTGGGGTTCGTTCTCCATCTATATTTTAACAGTCTTATCAACAACATTAGTTGGTGTTGCCTCATGCCACATATATCCACAAATTTGTTTCAGGCATTTGTAATCTTCCTTAGACTATCCGCAATCTGCTTCACACTATACACAATCTGCTTCAAAGATGACCGAACAATAGATCCACACTATTTTAAAACTCTTTAAACTTCACACTGAAAGCCCATCAACATATTCGTACTGAATCTTACAAGAATCTGTAAACTGTTTTCAGAGATTGCTGAGTTATTCCTTATCAAAAGAGCCACAGACAAGGTATATAAATATAGGTAGAATTACTTCCTTTTAGGCCGACCAACACTTTGGCATGTAGGCTGACTTGTAACACATCATAATAGCTCGATTTTTCAACGTTGATGTAGAGCTGAAATAAACCATTGGTTCATGTTTTCTTTGACTAGGTCTGGGTTTCTGACTGAATCATATGGACATTTTTGTCTAGTTAAATACCCTTTTGTTTGCAAGATTGATTTATCTTTTAAGATTTTGCATTTGTGTGTTGTATGTATCAAATATTTCTATTCCCAGTTTTCTGCACATCAATTCAATTTGCACAAAAATTAAATCTAATTTAATATTATTGTCTGCTAAAGTTAGTTGCTATATTTTAAAAATATAAGTGTTGTATGTAGCAAAATATTCTATTGCAGTTTTGTTCTACATATGCATTCGGAGTGTTTTGAGATATCCTTGTGTGTTGAGTTCTATTTATGTTTTAAATTTTGCAATGATATGTTGTAATATTTTGATTCTGATTTTAGTTTTTGCATGTTCATTTTGGTTGCGAAATATTCTCTCCATCATAATATCATTGTGTTTGATATCTTGATTTATGTTTTAATTTTCACTCACATGTTTTATCATTTTGTAGCAAAGTATTTTTTTATGCTGCTATATTAGGCTCTCTCTTTTCATTGGCGTATTGTATGGTATGGTTTCATTTAGACCATTTTCAACCACAATAGTGTTCTCTGTCATTATTATAGAAATAAAAGCACATGTTAGACATGATCATATTCACATAGGCAAAAAAGGGTTTTCCTTAATTTTACATATTAAAATATTTAGAAAAGTTAACACCTATTTAAAATAAAAAGATTGAAAGATTAGTTTCAGCAATTACTAGAACGAATAGATGGTAAGGCCCACGGCAACAAGCTACCCGAAAGCAATGCAATATAACCAATCAACCTACATCAACCAAACATATGGTCTTGAATGAGCTTTTGGGCTTGTTTAGATATAAATGTACACCGTGGCAACTATCTTATAGAACTTTAATCCATGTGCTTAACCTTAACATTGACACAAACTGAATACAATTTTACTCAGCGCTTTATGATAGAGAAAAATATGTGGATGAGTATTGCCCACATATCCAGTCAAGGATAGATTAAAAAGGATATAGGTCATGTCTATATAAGATAAATTAAAGCATATATTAGTAATTCAAATTAGATATCGTGTATCAATTATGTTCATATAACACAACAAATGAATGATTCAATACAAATGTCACATAGAAGTCATATTTATGTCATGGGCCTTCAAGTTAAATTATATATCTAGCATTACATTAAGCTATAGGAGATAAGTCAAAGAAGCATTTGAATGTAAATTAAACATGTGTAATAATTATGTCACGTAGTTCAATGAAATAGATAATAATTTCAAATTCCATATCTAAACTATATTTCATCTAAGTAGTTTTCAATTTAAACTTATATCTAATGTTAAATTATATAAAAGAATAACGATATTAATCAAAATTCAAATAATATTTGAAGTTAGTATAAAATGCTTGACATAAATTTTCATGCGTAGAAAAACATAGTTAGAGAGTTCAAAACTCATGCATTTTGAATACAAAGTGGGTATACGAATGAGCAAGTAGATTTTCTAGAAATGAGGAAATTGAAGGTTGATAGAGAGCCACACAAAATTGCAAGTGCATACCTTAGCAAAATTTTAGATCCCTTTTAAAAGAAGGCGATGTCATATAATCAACTTTCATAGAAATATATGATAAACTCAACACAATTTTATGAAAAATAGTATACCATTTTTATTTCACATAATACAAATAGATAAATAATACTTAAAGTATTGTTATAAGATTTAACTACATCGAATGTGATGATTGAGAACGGGGCATCATCACGATAAAAACCAAATTACAAATTGTAGTAATCCTAGAATCATGCTTTACATAAGGTAAGAGTGGGAACTCATGACTTACTATATAGATAAAAAAACATTTACCCATACACCGAAAAATATATGATAAAAATTAATGAAACTACATAAGCTTAAACAGGGGATATAATCCTTTTTGCCTTCCATAGATGTAGAAATGATTGTTCCAAATCATGTTGCTTCTCATGTTACTTTATAAACCTTGATTGGGAAGAAAAATAGGAGGAAAAAAATGCCAAGAAATATAAAACATAATGAAACACAGCGTAAGAAATAGAGAACATAATGAAACACACACATACATATCTCTAGACAATCAACACAATTATTTTCCTAGAAATCCTTATAGGAGACAAGCAACCCTAAAAGTAATGATGCTCTAGACTCCTTTTTCCCTAGGAAATCCTTATAGGGAGAAAAAACAACACTAAAATGTAAACATGCTCTACTCTCTCTTTTACAGAAATTTATGGAAAATGCAAGTACAAAGAAAGAGGTAATCTCTCTAGAGTTAGCTAAATTTTGGCATGTAAGGTTGCTATAAAGCTTAACTTCATACATTTTCTCTCTATAACTACACTCTAGTTGTATTTTCAACTATGGAACAAATACAATAACCTGAAATGGAACTCTTATTCCTCCTAGTAGACGATGTGTTTTATAGCGTGATAGCCAACTAGGTGTAAAGATTTGACTCCGTCGACCATTAATGAGGTTTGTGATTTTAGACCTTTTTAGAGTCTTGTTAAAATTCCACATGTAGCTAGCTTACTAGCCATGAGTAATGGGGCTAAAATGACATTCTCTCATACCATAATTAATTGACATGATAAGTCAACTTACTAAAAGTATAATTTTGAATGAACTTAATTTGATGTTTTCTTGCACCATTGGATATGTCTTTAAGTGTAGAATAATGGTCAAGATTTCGACACAAGGGATAATCGTTTGGCCCAGTAATCCCATTTAATACCTCAAAATGACTCCAAAAAGGTTTTAGACCCCAATTCTCCACCCACCATTAAAATGACCCTGCAAGTTGATTCTTTTCGAGTTTTTTTCACTCTATAAGCATCAAAATATATGACAAATAATATAATTATCCAATCTATATCATTATTTAATAATTTTTTTAAAATTATGAGTAAGATATACATCATGGAATTTAAATAAATAGTGTTAATTCATTGGAATACCCTTGTACATTCTTGTTGATACTTTGAAAGTAATACTGATATGAAAAATAATTTTGTTTTTGGATTCTTAAAATTCATAAAACTTCTGAACCATAATTACAAATTTATTTATTTTTTTAATTATCATTTAGTTGCTAAAAGTTGAAGAATTTATGTTGGTAAATAATTAATTAGGTCTATTTAAATCATTTACCACTTTTTGGGATTTGTTTTTACGTGGGTTTCATTCATAATTTCACTTTTTTGCAAATTGTCAATTTCAATTTTTCACACCACATGTGCACAATCAAAGGACCTAAGGTCTTTCCCCTACTAAAGTATGTTCTTTTAAAACATGTTTTCTTGGTGATATGGGTGATTTAGAAATGATTGGGAGAGTGAAATTCCTCATTTAATACACAATATGTTTGTTTCATGCCATTTGATTCTCATGATTAGGTTGTAATCATGAGGCTCTCGCTCAAGAGTGGGCCTTCCCAAAATCTTGTGACGTCTTGTCACAAACAAAACCATCAAACTGAAAAACACATCATGCAAGAAACATAGCTCGCTGACATATCATTTTTCTCCTTCAAAGAAAAAAAATTCACATCATGTGAATATATCCATGTACTCTTACATATTGGTGTACAAAACCATCAACCAAACACAAGTTGACAAAACATGCCTCTTCAAACAATTGACTCTCAAGTCAAATAATAGCTCATGTACAAATTTCCATATTTGTTACATTTAAGTGTGTCAACATAACTCTACCTTCAACATCTTGCTTCATGCAACATGCACCATACTTTGAATTTGCAAAGAAATTCATGAAACATCAAAATACATGCAAGGCCTTAATTGGATAAGAAATCTAACCATCCGTTACCAAACCATTTCAATGGCGCTTCTTTTAGCTACACTTCATCATCATGTGAATCATCCTGACCCTCATCGATTATGGAATCCTCTTTTCCATTCTTGTCATTATCTCTTTCCACCTTCTTCAAATGTTGTGGATGACTTGTTGGATAAAAAGTCCAACACTTGTCTACAAGGTGACCTTTCTTATGGCAATGAGTAATAAACAATTGCAACTTATTTTCAACATCATTTTCCTTGTCCAATGGGCCTTTGAGTTTTTGCCTCATTTATTTAGAAAGTTTCATGTGCATGGATATCTTCTTCCAACAACTATAAACATTATGATTATTCAAACCACAAAAGGAACATGCAAGTTATTCTCTATATCTTATGTGAATATTTACCATGTTTATCATAATCAAAAGCAATTTGATTAGAGGCAAATTTATACCTTGAACATTCACCATTGTCGCCTTCTTGAGGAGGTGAATTTGATGAGGTAGTGGCTCTCCTCTGAATACTAGCAATGAATTCAATGACTCTAGAGCTTTCAACATCCTCTTATTTTACATTCTCATTAGCTGCATGATTATTAACATCTTCTTGCAAAGTGGGTGTCAAAATTTTCCATTCATCATGAACACAAACTTCACAAGCTTGAGGTAATGAACACGAAATAAAATTCCTTCTTGGAACAGCTTCATGTGCCTCCTTGGCTTTGGAGCATTCTTCATCATGTTTTCCATAACCAAGACCCAAATAATTAGGCCCTTCCTCAACAACATTTGGCTCAACTATGCCTTGTACATGTTTGCCTTTAACCCTTTACTTTCATAGCACATTTTCATCAAAAATTTGGACCTTATTCCTCTAGTGTGTCTCTCAAAAGCACATACACATTCATTTTGAGATGAAATTGAAGAAAAAAACCAATAGCTAATTCTTCTAACTAACCTTGACTAAAATGAGCTAAATTGTACTTTGATACCAACTTGATTTGAATATGGACAAACTAGTTTTATTGGGCTATCTCCCTCATTAGTTAAATAAAAATGTGTTTAGGATCATCTAAAGTTAGCCAATTGGGAAGGGGTTTATGTGTCAAGATTTAAGTGTATTTTGTGAGAAATTTATGAGTTAATTAGCTTTTAAAAACTCATGTGTACAACAAATAAAATGAAAAATTTTTATTTTGGAAATTTTTTTCCCTCAATCTAGATTCCGATCATTGGACATGTAAGAGGAAGAAAGAGGGAATTCACTTTTCAAATTCTAGACCTTGTCTAAACCAAAATAAACTAGAGGTTCGGTTTTCAAATACATTCACTTATTTGGAAAATTTCTAGCTACCAAAAGTCCATATGCTAATCTACCGCCCAAGAAATCCATTTATTACACCACTGGTTAGTTTTTTGTCTTCCTATATTCTTTATCAACCTCTTCTAGTGATTCTTGAAAGGTGGATACTTAAATCCTTCCTAAAAATTTGAGCTCTAAAATGAGAAGACATACAAGGTCATGTTAAGTCATTCCTCTATCCAAATATAAAAACCAAGCGAATATTTCTACATATTGATTTTTGTCCCATAAACTGTACAATATATGTGGAGTTGCCTCGCCCTAAGCGAGATGTTTAACAAACAAACATTCAATGACAACACCAAAATCTACAACTTCTTCAACGTCTTCTAAACCATATTCAAAGTCATTATTGTGTGCATCAAATTCCTCAGCAAGGTCATCAATGGAGTCATCAAAACTACTATTTCAAACTTCAATGGCAAAAATAAGTCAAAATAATTCAATTTCTCCTCCAAAACCTTCTTCTCTGAGCAAAGCTAGCATGATGTTGTCGAGAAATTCGGTAATTCCATGAGGAAATTATATCAAACTTAAAACAAATCCTTTTCATCCATATTTAATGCCTACTTTTTCAGATGGAACACCTCCAAATTTAAGGACCACAATGCCATAAAATACAACTTTACCTAATAGGTGTAGACCTAGAACCCCCAACTTTGTGTGACATGTAGAATTGAAGATCTTATGGTAAGCAGTGTGAGAAGAGAGTCATGGTCACTAAGTTGAGCAAGAGAAATAGTTTGGTATGACAACCTTACTTGTGATAGGTCTAGCTAGCAGACTACCAAATTACATGGTAATGGCATTCAAAATGTGAAAATTCCCATTTCACTTGGAAATAAGATGGTAGAGAAAGGTATAGATGAAAGGAGATATCCATCTATGGTAAAGAAATCAAATAGTTCTATCAATTTCACCTTGCAACTCTAAGAGACATTGAATTAAATTTCATCTCAAGACAGGGCTTTGAGAGGACACTCTCAAAGCCAACCTTCATTATGGCTTTGAAACACATGGTAAGTATCAAGACTTAGCAACCTTATTTGCATAATTTTTTCTAGCATGGACCTTAATGTCATAGCCTTCTTTTTCCTAAAATGAATGCAAATTTCCTTGCAATTTGGCTTGCAACATTCATAATTCATGCTCATGGAACATGATTGTGTTGCAATTGTGATAACATCTGCTGTATGCAGAAGCTAATAAAAAATGATCAAAAATGACATTTTTGCTTTGTTTTTTTGAAGATTTAAGGAAAATTACACCAAGTAGCTTCCAGCCTCATATGACCATCATGTCAAACTCATCTCAGGATATTGTCCAAGTAAGAGCCACTTAAGAAAGAAATCTAGTATACATGACTCTCCAATTTCAATTAGTAGCAATGACAGTTCTAAGTATGGTGCAAACATTGCTCCAGATCCTCAATGGGGCATGTTTGATGACAATAATTTGGGGAGTGAGAGAGGGAGATGGTAGAAGAAAAAATTCAAGGAATCCACGGGAAATTGAAAAATATATAACTAATAAGGTGAATACACTTTGTAACCTAAGAGAGAAACCTGTTAGGAAATGGGTGAAGTTGGTATTACACACCCAATTGGATAACCTCGAGGAGAAAACATTTCTCCCACTTTATTTGTTGGCATAACCTAGTAAGTGTTACTCACTAGCATGTATTTTGTAAAGGCCTTGACCTAGTTCCCATTCAACTCCATCCACCAGGTTGTAGAGGATTCCAAGCCTAATTTCATGAAAAGTAAGTTTGGGATGATCACATTGACCTGCTTGATGACGTGTCTATGAAGATTAACTACCTTGAACTATTTTTTTGCGTAGGGAAAGAGACACATTCCCATGTCTGAGCATGAAAACGTTCTTTGATATTGTTAATGCCTCTAGTGTTTACTTCTACAAGTTCTATAGGCGGAGTCTGTAAAGGGCCAGGTAGCCTCTGGATCTCATCTTTTATGAAAGGTGACATATCTAGTAAATGCCCCTACAGTCAATCTCTGGAATGGATCTAAATAGAAGTTATTCATTTTAATATCCATAAAACACAACAAATTTAAGGTAAACTATGTACATGTGTCATTTCTCCCACAAACTAAAGTGTATAAGTGGTAAATTTTATACCAAGTGTGCTCCCACCATGTAAAGTGCAATTTGGTGAACTTATCATTTTTATAATTTCTTTTTCGATTAAATTGAGTTTCACACATCAATTATTGCTTTGAAAGTTGTGTTCTACATAATTTGTGTACACTAAATTACAAATTGATTTTTTGAAATCTATTTTGTGTAAATGTTGACCAATAGATATATATCATGGAGGATGAACAACGAAGATCAGCCGAATCCCATATGGAGGTTCAGGGATTGGGGGATGTTCACGGTATTTAAATATAATATTAAATCTCCATACATGTGTGTACATATGGAATTGATTTTTTATTAACTTTGTGAGTTAAATTAGTTGTTAATAAGTTTCATATTTTAATTCTTAGGAGGTAAGAGGAGAAGGGTTTCTACTCCATCCGTGGAGCATGGCCAAGGTTCAACTGGTCGAGGTATGAGTGGTAGCAGGTTGCGAGAAGGGGGTGATATTTATTCCCCTGAAGGACAATCAACGACTGCTGGTTCTCAATAGGGTCATTGTGGGTCTGGTTCTCAGCAGCGTCATTCTGGGTCTGGTTCTCAGTAGGGTCATGTTGGAGAAGATGTTAACCAACAACATCAAGGTTGCCATCAATTTCAATATTTTTTCATTAAATTTGTACAATTTTTTTTACACGTGTTTTTTCTAATATACGAAATTATATATATATTGATGCAGAGGCCGAAAATGTTCGAGCCAGTGGTCAAAATAGACGCAGGGCAGCGTGCTACATTCAAGAAGAAGGCTGTCAACCCAGCACAACTTATCCGGCTGAGATTACTGATATACCATGGGAAACCAACATGGCGGAATGCACCTTACAAAGGTGTGAAAGACTTCATGCAAAATTGCAAAGAGATCTCGTGGCTTTGTCTCTACCTGCTGAGAGTTGACAAAGCCTTGAAATAGTTACACATTCATTGGGTGAAATGGTAAATGTGTACATAAATCTTGGGCCAATGACTGATTCATTTGTAGAAATGATGAGAAAGAGAAAAGAAACAGTGATGGGTCCCGATAAATGGGAGGACGTAAAACAAAAAGTTACAAAAGAAGTGGCCAAGTCAATGTTTAATTACAAGGAAGGGCCAAAAAGAAAAATGTTGAAGGTGTAGTATTTCAAGCACCCAGACATAGCTCGTTATTTGTATGATAGGCACCTTGCGGCCTATGGAAGGCTCCCATGGAACGATGAGGTTCTTGTTTATTTTGCACAAATGTTTTATGCAGAATTTTTTTTGGGTATGAAACCAAACTACAATGACCTTCCGTCAAAATATTTTGGCCCGAGGAAAATTCGATTATATGACTGTAAGGGTGCTACGCGAGATGTGGAGTTGCCTCGCCCTGAGCTGCCATTGGTGAGTCGACCGTTTTGGGTCAAAACTCTGCGGTTAGAGATGGATGCGACTTCTCAAATAAGTCGAGAAGCAAGGGATGTTATGATTGAAAATGTATATAGCGGATTGGGTGGAGTCGATGTTTGTTTAAATCGACAAAGAGCACGTGAAAATGCACGTGCCAATTTTGTGTATTGTACAGATGAGGAGATTGACAACATGAATGTTGAAGATCTCCGAATATATGCAAAAAATTGTCGCAATGGTTTGCAAGACCTAATTTTTCATGAGGAAGAGGGCACCGGAACGGTATGTGTTAGTGATCTTAGGGTTTGAAATTATTTTAACATACATATACATGTGTGCAATTTGTAATAAATACATGTGTATGTACATGTATACATTTATTTGTATGTGTACATTAATCTAACAAAAATGTATGCTTATATGTTAAAACACCATTTGCAGTTCTCAAATATGATGCGTGACAAAAATGTTAATATCACGTTCGGGACCTCTGGTTCAAACAATGCAAATGGGTCTGACCATCAAGATATGTTGGCAAATGTTAGTGTTTTTTAAGTGACTTTAAAATAAATAATTGTGCACACATGTACATGTATGTATATATATAATTTGATAAAATGTTTTAATAGGTACCAATTCCGTCTGATGTTTTTGGGATGGTGGTACCTTCTTCTTCCTTGGGAGATGTACCTTCTACTTCCTTGGGAGATGAGCCACAAGTATGGACAATTTTTCACAAGTTTAAAATTTATGTTTAAAAGTTATATATATATATATATATATTCTACCTCAAAAAGTTCCATTAAAAATTGAGATATATATATATATATATATATAGAGAGAGAGAGAGAGAGAGAGAGAGAGATCTATATTTTGAGTTATTTAAAATTTTTTGAATTTAGGTTCCTATAGAAGATTTCTTTAATCCGTGGACTCTAGCGACGGAGATAGGAACATCCACAACATTTGAACAAGTTGTCTTTAGTTCCTTTTTTTAATATTATTGAAAATAAGTTTATATATGTACACGTGCATTTTCATTTGAAAGTTTTTAATATATATATATATATATATATATATATATATATATATATAACTGTACATGTATATTGTACAGTTTACCGCTGCAGATGTTCCTATGGGAGAACTTGTTCATCAAATGGAGAGGGAACCTCATGAGGTATTGCATGATTTTTTTGTTATATTTTGTTTTTTACATGAAGTTCTAGATATATATATTCTCATTCATTTTTAAAACATCAAATTTTAATGTTCAAATACATGTGCATTGTGTATGTAGGTTTCCCATTCACATGATAGGGCGCGGACTGAGACCCTAGTAGGGAAGACGCTAGATCCGTCTCTATTTGATGGACATGATTTGTAGATTTGATTTCAAAATTTAGATGGTCTTAAAATTTGTTAAACTTGATACAATTTGATACTTGTGAGATTTACAATTTTTGGACATATTTTATTACATTGTTAATATAATTTGTTTTATTTAATTTTTGGATGGTTTTAGTACTTTTGGCATGTGAATGTGAAGTAATGTTGTCATCTATAAATTAATGTTGTCATATGAACTACATTTGGCAAGTTATGTAATCACATGTGTTATAATTTATTTTGTTTTTAAAATTTAAATTTTGGATGCTTGGAGTACATTTGGCATGTGAAGTAATGTTGTGATCTATATTTTTTTGTTAAATTAAAAGTTAAAAGTTTTGGATGGTTTCAATCTACATTTGGCATGTGATATTTAATGTTAAATGTTTTTATTGAATAGTTGAATTATAATTGGCATGGCATGTGAAGTTTTTAAAACTCAAGTTTTGGATGGTTTCAATCTACATTTCGCATGTGATATTTAATGAAATTTAAATGTTTAATGTTTTAATGTTGCACGATATATAATCAAAAGGTTTTTAAAACTTAAAGTTTTGGATGGTTTCAATCTACATTTGGCACATGTGGTATATAATTTTAAATGTTTCTATTGGATCTAGTTGAACTATAATTGGCATGGCATGTGAAGTAACGATCTATATATAATTTAAAGTTTTTTAAACTCAAGTTTTGAATGGTTTCAATCTACATTTCACATGTGATGTTTAATGTTTTAATGTTGCACGATATATTATCAAAAATTTTTAAAATTTTAAAGTTTTGGATGGTTTCAATCTACATTTGGCACATGTGGTATATAATGTTAAATGTTTCTATTGGATAGTTGTTCATTATAATTGGCATGGCATGTCAAGTAATGTTGCACAAATCCCTTTTGGATGGTTGAAGTACATTTGGAATTTTAAGATTGCTTTTGATCTCTCCATGTAGTTTTGTTTGAATGAAAAAATTTCCAATAGGAAGAACATAGTTTTTCAATGCAACTAACCATGTATCAATTGAGCTCTAATTGAAAAAAGAGTTTAAAGAAGTAGATATATGTACAAATTATCCCTTTAATTTTGATTGGAAATATAATTCTAGTACATATATATATGTTTGTTGAATTTGGGTCAATGTCGTTAATGCACTCAAATAGGTAGCCTTGTCGATTTATTTACATTATGGAAACTTTTTACCAGAAAATCCAACTAGTTTTTCATCAATGCACATAGAAAAACTACTTGGAACAATTAATTGCATTCTAGAACATATCTATCCAATACAAGTAACATTTTTCATCAATGCACATTGAACATATCCGACCATTGGACAAAAAAATTTTGTACTAGATTTTCAATCAGGAATAGAGATGTGCGTCAAATCCCACCAAAAGTCGGAGAAGTGCTCCGAGTCTCTTGTCTGAAAGGAATTTTCATACAAAAATATACTGCAGATGATTTATTTACATTGTGTCCATACTTTTTACTAGAAAATCAAACTAGTTTTTCATCAATGCACATAGAAAAACTAGTTCCAGTTAATTGCATTCTAGAACATATATATTGAGTACGTAAATAATTTTTCATCAATGCACATAGTAAAACTAGAACAATTAATTTCATTCTAGAACATATATATATATATATATATATAACATTTTTCATCAATGCACATGTATAGAAAAGCTACTTTCAATTGATACTAGAGCACGTGCTTGTACCAAAACAATTTGTACATGTGCAAACACTTGCACAAATAACATAAGCAACTCAATTTTTAGTTGAGTACTGGAAGTTCTAAAACATATTTAATCCAAAGATAATAAATTGTTGGACAATTCACTCAAAAAAATTCTAATGGAATTCCATCCTCAATAATCCATTCATGATCGGATTTTGACATTTTCCATCTCTTAATTTTCGATTTTTTCTTTGATTGAACTTCTATCAACTTTATGTGTGCTGCACACACCAAGTGACTATATTGACAACTTATGGAATCAAGTTCATAGTCTTCAAAGTAAACAAAGTCTCCACTTTGATGAGTTTGTCTGAAAAAATAACCTTTCAGTATAATAGACCCTCTGTCATACTGAAATCTATGATCATTATAGTCTTGTAATAATTTCATTTTTCGTTCAGTGCAACGCATCAAATAATACTTCACATTTTCATCGTTGTCAATAGGTGCAATTACAACAAAAACATCTCCTGCACAATAAAATAAATTTAACAAAATTATGCATATTTAAATTTATTTCTAGATCTTTAAATCATTAGAAAGTAATTCAAATGTTACCTTCTCTAACAAGATCAGAAACTCGATCACCATCGGATGATATTGTAGTTTCCTATGATTGCATTTCTTCAAACATTGCAACAGACATTTTGCCCTTTGTATTTAGCTCTGTATGTTTCCAATCGTTCACATACATTTTGTTTTCACAAACGTCATTGGATTTTGTGTTGTCTATGCAAACATCACAAAAAAAAGAATATTTTCTTTTATCCAATGCAAACACATTTGTGGACAACTTTGTTTGAATTGAATGCAATTTTCGAGTCCCTTTTATTGTTTCAACGTCATTTCCAATTGATCTATTTACGTCTCCGATTCCAATATGCCAGAAAAACCTTTATATGGAAAATTAGAAAAAGAATTTGTAAATATGATATCAAAATACAATTAAAAATAATCATTGTATGATAAATGTACAATGTTTAAAATTAGATTTCCAATATAAATTAAATTGAATGTACCTTCGCACTTCTCTTGATGGGTTAATCTCATGGCTTAGAGCAGTTTTGCACCATTGAACAACTTCTTCAACGTTCACAAGTCGGCGTGCAAATTGGTTCATTTGATATCTTCGAAGTACTCGTTTTATGCATGCTCCTGCACCGTCATGTTCTCCTTTTCCATGGCCAGTCTCAAAGAAATTCCAACAATGTTTAATGTAGGTTTTCTTATGAAGACAACACAACCAAAAGAATGATCATGCAGATTTGAATTGACCTGCACATCCGTCTGACCATATCCAATGTTCATTGAATGTTATTCCACGATTTTTCAATGAATCATAAATTTTTCCAAAACAATGTTGTACAAAACATGTATCATGTGTACGATCATCACTGATATAAAAGTGATATTCTTTAATGATATGTCGATTTTCACTCGTGCTTTCTATATGATCGAAATTTTGTTCAACATGTCTATATAGAATATGGACGAGCATGGAGACTTGGTCAGAATGATAGTATTCACTCTGAATTTCTTTTTGTGGAACAAATGTGTAGTTTTCTGCAAAATCAATCACTGACAAAATGGTCCCTGGTGGAAAAAATTCACGAGATTTTTTGAATTGCAAGTCTTTCCATTGAGCTCTATGGGAATGCTTGGTGTATTTGTAAATTTCTACCTCAAACTTTCTCAAAAAGTCTATCAGAAAAATTTCATCTTCTAGTAATTCAATTCTTTTAACACTATTTTCACCTTGAATCGATGTATCGATATATTCATATCTCTTCCATTTCACTTTCATGTTGGACAATGATTGATCATTTATATCAATACGATATTTGTTTTGAAATTTAGTCAAATTTCCACAATCATCGCATTTTTACCACCAACACATTTCTTTTTGTAAAATAGTTCATCGCTTTCTCTTTCACATAGAATTTGAGATATGAATTCACGGATAGTGGAAGGAGGAGGTGAATCCTTCCATAATGTTCTACTAAAATCAAGGAATGTGTCATAATATAACTCAAATTCCACATGATAACGGCAACAACAAGTGTCGCGTACGGTGATAGGTTTTACATACCATGGTTTTTGTTGAACAAAAGCACTGAGTGAAACATGAATTTGACGATTCTCTTCTTTTAACTTGTTGAATAACTCTATCTGAGTGGTTTCCAAGAAATATTTTTCATGTTCTTCGTACTAATTTCATGCTATTCTTCTTCGCATCACATGCCTTGCAGTTGGCGAAACACGCGAATTGTTCTTCCAATATTCATATATTATTTTTTTAACATTTTCTCCAAGTCTATCTTTGTATGGTTGCCTACAAATAGCTCTCCAACAAGCGAGTTCATCATTTACATCTATTTGCAACCGAAATTTCCGATGTTTGTGCAAATTTTTTCACGAGGTTCCCAGTGCTCGTGCCATAGATGTTACCAAACGATTCTCTTGAGTACTTGATGAAACCATTTCCATCTGTATTCCTCTACGTACAATTGAAACATCTTTCTCTCTAGATATCTTAATTGACTTTATAGCACTACTCATATTTTTTATCACATCTTCCTTCATTTTTTTTATCTTTGGTTGATTTTCGAATACCCAATAGTGTCGTAGCTTCTTTTAATTTCCTTAATGATAGGAGACTTTTCAACATTTGAGCCTGAACTGTCACCCGCTCATTTAAGAAATACTTTTCAAAAATGAAGTTAACACGATATCGTATAACATGGTCAGGTTTTTTATCTCCATATGTGTGAGTGTCAACATTTTCTAACATCTCATTATCGATAGTGATTTCATCTGTACATATTCGAAAAAATAATACATATTCAATAAATAACTAAATTAATAAATATATCTATAATTTCAATGATATGTGCATGTGTTTAATATATATATATATATATATATATATATATATATATATATACACCTTGTGATTCAATTTCTTTATTTGGATTTCTTTCAATATTTTCACCATCTTCAATCATTGGTTCAATATCTCTTTCAAAATTTTGTATCTCATCATCAATGTTTTGAGGGATATCTCTCTCTGTTTACATTAAACAAAATATTTTTCAAATTAGTTCATCAAATAAAAATTAAGCTTCACATTTTACATTAGGAAAATTTTAAATATATCAATAGATCATAATATTTACATTTACATACCTGCTTCAATTTCTGCTTGAGGTGGATTTTCCTCTTCAATATTTTGAGGAATATCTCTTTAAATTTATTTACATTAAACAAAATATTTTTCAAATTAGTTCATCAAGGCAAAAATTAAGCTTCACATTTTACATTAGGAAAATTTTAAATATATCAATAGATCTGTATGTTACATTTACATACGCTTCATTTACCTTGCTTGAGGTTGATTTTCCTCTTCAATATTTGAGAGGGCTTCTAACTTTCTTTTTGTGAGATTGTCTCAAGTCTCTTCTCTCACGATTCCCTCAGGGTCTCTTTTACGATCATATTTTCTCCCCAAGTTCTTGATTTCCCATGATAATAGGGTATGAAGTTCAAAAAATTTCTAAAAAAAAATTAGGCGATAACTACGATTACAAAAATATCACAAAAGATTTAATTTGAAAAAATTGATTTAAAATTTTTTACTAATACATACTGTCCAAGACCGCCTCCAAGAAATGTCTTCCAAAAAAATTCTTTAAACCCAAAACAATTCTTTGTAAAATCAGTTTGCTTCCAAGAAATGCTCTTAAATCCAAACTTTGAAGAAAAGTTTTTAAACCCAAACCAAGATCTTTGTAAAATGAGATGAAATGTGCGAAAATCGTGAATAATTTCGCGGCAATTTATATTGCCGCGAAATGTGTTTTAGTAGGGGCTTCGCAAAACTTTTCGGCCGACGGAGAGTTATATAATAGTTTGGCCGAAATTTTGATTAAAAGTTTGGCCGAACTATTAATTCGTTAGATTTAATGAGCCGTCGACGCAAAACATAGTTCGGCCGAATTGTTAATCAAAGTTCGGCCGAACTAATGCGTCACCAGTTACACAAAAACCAGGCTATGAATACGTTTCTGCAACTTTGGACTGATTAAACTCCATGAAACATTGTTAATTAACTGTCGGAACCAAGACAAGAATTTTCAGAATTGAATCTACTTTCAGGAAATATAACTTTTATGGAATTTCATGAACATTTACTAATTTTAATTATTTTTCTAATAAAATGGGTGCAAACAATTTCTGAGGGTCATTGTGATTCAGTGAAATCAAAATTTTGTATCTCCCAAAATACATTGTAAAAAAATTGAAAAAATTATGGGGCATTACATTGGTCCGTTGACTCTAATGGGTAGCTTTTAGATTTTTAGTTTATAACTTATATCTTAAGAAATTTGTTGCCACGCGAAACATATCAAAAATACGCAGTTTTTCGTATTGGACCAGTTCAAAAAAATTCTAGTAATTATGATATGCATCCATTGGCTTTGTAAATATGACGAAACCAAAGTAGACTCTGTCTAGATTGTTGTAACACATTTTGTTTTTTCAAAAACACAAATTTTCAATGAATACAATGTTGCCACATAACATGACTTCTTATGAATTCTTTGATTGTTAAGAAACACACGCTTAAAGAAACGCTAAGTTGACATATCAAATCTGCATAAAAAAATTTCAAAAAATAAGTAATAGAAATCTAACAAAATTTCTCACAACTTTTATTTTTATCGCAAAATGAAATTCTACACAGAAAAATTGTTATAGTTTGCAGAAAGTTGAAGAACCGAAAAAAATGAATTTTTTTTCTCAAAAAAGGGCAAAAAGTGTAACCCAGCTTCACATTTTCACCCAAATATCATGCATAGAGACACCAGATATAAGTGGAAACCCATAAAGGGAGAAAACCACATCTTATTGTTGTTGTGATGCAAAGGCAAGCTCCAACTCCCTCTCACCACTGTTTTTCTGCAGGCACCAACCTACAGGAGGCTCCAACCTCAATTCTGCAAGCTACAACTTGCAAGGAAGCACCAACTCCCTTCAATTTATCAAACTGAATGTTTGCTGATTTACTTCAGATATCAGCTCTGTTCTGTAGCTTCTCTTTCTGCTCTCCTTCTCTTAATCTTCTCTGCCTTATTCTTCTATATTCTGCATTCTCAATATTTGCTCTCTCTCACTCTCTAACCTCTCCTTGTGCATATCAATGTGATATTATATATAGAGTTCATTACATGACTCTTTACATTCCTCAGGGAATTTGAAGTGAGTAGTCCTGACTTTTTGCCTTCTGCCTTTTCATTTATCCAACTCATTTTAAAATTATAGCAATATGTACAAATTTCCATGCTACAGTGGGACTTTGTCTTTTCTTTAGGAGACTTGCCTTTGCATCACAAACAATAAAAATAATTACATCATTTACATTCACATTCTCAATTACATATTTCAATATCACTCAGCTCCTCTGCTGAACTTTGTCTTTACTGGATTTTGTCTTTTTCTACTGCAGTTAAGAAGCTGTTCTGCATCTTCTTTGTTTACTGTCATCTGTACATTTCACCTGTTCACTGCTCTTTTGAATCCCTGTATTTTTCTTGTTCACGAACTTTCATCTCTGTGTTTAATCACCTGTTCACTATCCTAGTGTATATAATATCTGCAATTCGTTTACACGGATAACCCGTCATTCGCATATTTAAACTATATTGTAATTGATCAAATGTCAAGACCCGTGGTAATATGTAATATATTTACGAGTTTCAACTTTATTGTCGAACATTATAACCAAGGTTCTCGCCTTATATTAATAACCCGAATGCATTACACATATCTCCGACTTATGTATTATCTCTGAACCTTGGAAACGTGGTTATAACTCTTTTAACATATTCCGTCGAACCTTATATAAAGACTATAATACATCGAAAAACATAAATAAACCAATTCATTTTGTATGACTCCGCCCCAGGCCCACAATACAGTCAAAGACCAGTCAAACATGCCCACTGTACCTGGCTTAACCTCCGGACTCCTTCGTATGGGTTCAACAAGAGATCACCGTTAGATGTCAGCCCACCAGATCGACGGCTCCTGTCTATTTTGCTCCGTGGCCTGGTACAATGGTTAATGCGCGAAGGCGCACGTTAAACGACGGTTTTGGTGTGTCGGTCGAGGACATGTGTTGATCAATCAATGGAATCGCTGCTCCTCCGGGCAATACCACTTATGGTCGATAGGCGGTGCGATGAAATCTACTTACGGCTTTTACTGTTCACGCTAAACCACTTCACTATTCCTCTCGCAAGGTTTCGTTCTCCACTCCAGGTTCCGATCCAACGTTTTAATCCGGGTTCCGTTCTCCAACGATTTCAATTATATATATACATACATATATATATATATATATATATATATATATATATATATATATATATATATATATATATATATATTTGTTACTATTATGGTTAGCCTTTGACTATGGTTCCACTCCATTCATCTTTGCGTATTTCAACACGGTTTCATTTATTCTTGTACGGAGTTTTATTATTCATTTCTTATAAATACTTTCTGCTACGGGGTCTCATTCATACGGAATTCTCATCCACAGGGTTTGTATATCCTCCCTGGCGCATCGGTTTGGACTCGGAGCACGGGCATCCAATTAGACTGTCGGATTACTAGAAACGGAGGCAAAGCCTTTCATCATGACCATTCTCATTCTTTTGGTATACAAAAGCGGATCTTGAGGATTTTCTTCATTTTGTAGAGACTCACAAAACCCTCCTCTGAAATTTATTTATTAGGCACCAAGGATACATATGCAATTAAAGTCATTAATGCATAGATTGTTGGAAATATGATGCAGAGTGTTATCCTTGCTGGCAACCCACTGAATGAAGATGAAGACATGCGACTGTTGACATGTGTTGTCCTTGATGGAAATCCACCTGATGAAGTTATGCTTGACTTGATGGACTTGGTAAATGATGTAAATCTGATGTGATATGATTTTTGTTAGCAATATGGTGCTGAGTGTTGTCCTTAAATGGCAACCCATTTGATGAAGATAATGACAACTTACTTGATGAAGTTGTGCTTGCTAGAATATGTTCTTGATGAAGAAAATATGATGTATCTACAGTGTGTACAGAAGGCAATGAAGAAAGGAATTCAGAATGTGCTCAAAGTATGATGAAAAGAGTATGTCTCTATGTATACGCGGATCTGTCTAAGGGAAGTCGCGTATGCACGCGGAAAAGAACGTTCCAAGTCGCGTATGGGTAAAAGCGCTCAAAAAGTGCAAAACCAGGGGTAACCACCATGGTATTATTTTGGCTCATGGTATTGAAAAAGGGGCCCATGGTATTGAAGGCTCGTGGTATTGGTTTGGCTCGTGGTATTGAAAAAGGGGCCCGTGGTATTGAAAAAGGATAAACCTATATAAGGAGAAGAAATTCATTGTGCAAATCATGAGTGTGGGAGCAAGATGTCTGAACTTGAATGAATACTTCTCTCTGAAGTATATCTGAATGGAAAGGGTTATAGTTGAATGATAGATCTGAATGTATGATGCTCCAATGAAGAAATGATGAAGAAGGGAATCTAGATCTGGAATTTGTTTGTATATGCTAGATCTGTTTATGGAATTCTTAGATCTGAAATAAGGCGAACGTCTGTCTGAAGTAAAGGGTTGAATCTGAACTGAATATCTGATCTAAAGAAGTATGTAGCTCTGAAATGGTTAAATATCTATACGCTAGTTTGTCGCAGAGGAAGCGTGTATATACGCGGCTTCGATGAAGAGAAAGCGCGTATGCGCAGTGAAATTAATACAGAGGTATACGCTGGTTGATGTGGATGGAAGTGCGTGTATACGCGACATAAGTGAAAGAGCGTATACAGCTAAGTTGTGAGTACGTAGTTAGAAAATGTTTGATCCCCATTCTGTTTGGTTTACTGATATCTTTCACTGAGTTATATGTATCTGTTTCATGGTTGACTGTGCTTAAAAGTATGGAAAGGGTCCAGTCTGAAAATATGATGAAATGTGGCCTGCAAGTTGTGTTCTAAAAGAAGCTTTGGATCCAGTGTGAAAATTGATGAAACGTGGTCCATAGAGGTGCTGAGGGTTGTAGCCTTCAGTCAGGGGGTTGTAGCTCCCTTCCAGGTGAGGCTGGTAAACGAGATCGGGGGGTTGTAGCTCCCTTCCAGGAGAGGCTGGTAAACGAGTCAGGGGGTTGGAGCTCCCTTCCAGGAGAGGCTGGTAAACGAGCGCAGGTGGGTGCCTGCGTGCTGGTAGAGTCTGCACCAGCACATATTTTGTAAGATGTTTTCTCTATAATAAAATATTGAAGGCTGAGCAACTGCAGCGGTGGTTTTCTCCCGACTTGGGTTTCCACCTAAAAATCCTGGTGTTCATGTGTGATGCTTTGTGTGATGGTTTATTCTGTTCTTACTGCACATGTTTACTGTTTATAGAACATCTAATGAATGAATAATGGAATGATATAAGTGAAGAACTAATGGCATAACAGAATCTCAGTATTATCTTGATTTTCATGAAAGTTATCAAATTATCAAAGCTATTAAAAGCCAAACAAATGACGTATGGGTTCAAACATGAAAAGTAAGTTTTAGAAGTGCCTAATGTTGATTCACCCCCTCTCGGTGTACAAGCTAGATGGTTATATATCATAGCTCTTTCACATAGAATTCTTGTATCAACAATATCCATATAATACTGAAACCAATCCTTCTTCATACACAACTTAGTTTTCTTACACAACTGCCTCTGCTTCGTGTTTGTTATTTTGTATTCATTTCCTCTTTGCTGCCTCCATTGCTACCTCCTTTGACACTCTCTCCAACATTTCTTTTAAGGTCATTTTATTTTGATAGGATTTGAATGATATTTCTCTTGACTTCCCATTTTTTTAGGAATAGTTGATGAAAATCGGGGAGATCATTAATACTGTTAGGGGTTAAGCCTTTGAACCATTTTCTTGCTTCCCCCCCTAAGCTTTGAGTAAACATTCTAAGTTTAACAGTTTCATCATCTATTTCTTATTTGTCAAAGTAGTCATTCATTCTATCCACATGTTGTTGAGATGTAGTAGAGCTACTGGAATCATATAATGGAATCTTATACTGATAGTCCTATGGTAGAGAAACTAGAGGTAAAGGAAGGACTAAGGGAGCATACCATGTTTCCTTGATATGAGCTTGTGGAAACAATGGAGGGTTAACAAGTGGAGGAAGGCGATGAAGTGGAGTGGTTTGAACAGTGGATGTATGGTTGGGTGTAGCTGAAGTACTTGGACCAGCTAAGTGATTTTGAGCAGATTTAGAATGAGAGAAGCCAAATTTTTGGAGAAAATGGAAATCAGGAGGAGTGGAAGGGGAGGCTTCCCTACTATTTCTTTGTTGTGAGTTTATAGGCTCAAGGTTTATTTGCTCTATACCACTTTGTGACTTGGTTCTGGATAAGTTTCTTATATGGGGTAAGTCAAATTGGGCTTTTTGCAAGGCTATAACGTTCTTAGGGACAGAACTTAATCTGTGGATTGATCTGCTAACAACTAAGTCTTTGGATCTAGGAGATTTCCTAAGAATGCTTTCAGGATTGTCAACTATTGCAAGAGGATTTGGATCAGGATGGGATATAGTATGAATTCTTCTAGAAGCCAGGATTTTGGACCTAACAAGTCAGAAAGGTTTTAGAGGTATAACAGTCTTAGGACACAAACCAAACTATAAAAGAGATACTTGATCCAAAAAGTATTCTTTACTAGGTATTGTTAAATGTTTGATGGTAGAGTAAGTTTCCTAGTGGAGTCAATCGAAAATCAGTGGAGTCACCAGGTGGAAGATTTTCACTTGTTTTATGACTAATTTTTGTCCACCATCATCAATCAGAAACCATTCTTAGACAATACTTGATTCATCTTAAACTAATGAGGTTTTTTGAGTTTTGAGTGAATATGAAATGTTTATTACTCAGTATGTCCCCAGTATGGTCACCACTATGTTGGCGCCCTGTAGTTTGCAAGAGTGGAAAGAACAAACACTGCAGGGGCCACATCAGAACCACTTTGGAATCCTAGGACCTAGCCTTCCTGGATTCAAAGAGGGATATCTCTATAAAGGTGTTTTCAATTGATATATCTTGTTTAAGATTTTAGGCTAGTTATGAAGTTCTAAAGACTTATTGTTTTTGGTTGGATTAAATGATAGATTAAAGGATCAATGGTGTGACTAATTGGTGGAATGTTTCAATTGAATAAATAGGCTATGCGAAAGCATAAATCCATTGGGATATGGAGTCATAAAAGGATTTAATTGTTCATCAACTCTACAAGGGTATTCATAGGGCAAGCTAACTAGACCAAATGGATTCTTTAGATTAGGTTGTGATATGAAACAATAATAAGTTTTGAAGACAACAAAACTATATTCAGTTAAGAATCTTCTAGCTCTACTTAGACAAGAAAATCCTTTTAAGGCAACTGTTTGGAGCAAGCCAAAGGACAGGGAAAACCATAGACTTATTTGGACAAACTTTAATAAGCAAACCTCTAAGACAACAATCCAGCAATTCAAGAACTACGTTCAGATAAAGAAAACATGTAAGATAACAGTGAGAATGGTCTAAGATCAAACAAAAATAATCTAATCTGCTTTTGACAAACTCTCAAAAGACTCCTCAAAGAAACATTTCAAGGAAGACTAGAGGGCAGGGCATACCATAAACCTCTCTGGTTTAGACTTTAATAAGCATACTTTAAAGAAAGGTCCTAAAAAAAATATCTCAAGTCTTACTCAAAGGAACATGGGTTCACCATAAATTTCCTTGGTTCACTCTATTGATTCATTCCCAAGACAACAAGCTAGATATAACTGGGAGGCAATTAAGAATCCTCCAATCAGACCTTGCAAAAGAAAACATAAATATAAAGAATACAAACATAAAAAGGGTGCTGAAACAACAAATCCTAATCTAAAAATTCTGTCTTTATTAGAGAAAGATGGACATAATGGAAAACATAAGAGAAAACAATGAAAATTTAGGAAAACTTCACCATTGACATAGCTCAAGGATCCTGTGAATGTGCTTGTATTATTGATGATCAAACCAGTTACAATGTTCCATGTATAATAGCTCTCTGCAACTCAGAGCTTCCTTTAGTTCAGTCTAGCATTCCTCAACTAGCTTAGCAGCAGAAATCAATCCAATAACCATCAAGTAACCAACATTTAAAATGAAGCTCATATGAAATATTTATATGCAAATGAGGAGGTGCTGCTAAACTAGGGTGTTTAAATGTTATTTATTACAAAGTTAATTATTTTTTACCTTTGAGACCATGCAAGGCCCAAGGTAAAAATATGTGAAAGAGGTACTCTGAAATAATAACTTTGTCTTAAGTTCTAAGTTATTTTAGTTGAAATATTTGTCTTTAAAGGCTTTTTAATAACTTTGTAATAACCTTTGAGCTGCTTCAAAATATCTCTGACTGTGTAATAACTGTTTGATGCCTTTATTGAAAGAAAACATGATGTAGGTGGCAAATTTGTCTTTGGAGAAGTAATTTCTCCTTTGTTTTAATCATCAAACCCTGTTTAGGCCTTTTGAACCTTGATTTAGCTTTTATAATCTTCTTTACTATCTTTGTCCTTCATTCTGCTTTATGATTGTTTGTTTTTTATCTTTTGTCTTTAAAGCTTTGACTTTCATCCTTTAATCACTGTCTTCATGGCTAATCCTCTGTTTTTTATCCTTTGATTTAGGATTAGGCCATTAATCCTTCCATTCTTCATTTCCTTCTTTGCTTCACCATTTGTTTGCTTTTTCTGTGTGCAGGGAGGCGGTCTTTAGGTGTTAGAGGGTTGAATGTACACCAAGGATCATGATTTTGGTGGTGGCAAGTCTTGAATGTTCACCTCATTTTCTTTAAATTTGTATGAGACCCCTTGGATCATCATCCAGGGCTTCAATTGTCCTTTTTTTTTTGGGCCATTGGGATGCATTTTTGGGCACCCTTGCCATTAAAACCCTGCAAAAAACATAAACAAACGTTAATTTAAAAACTTGCGAGAGGGGTAAAACTACATTTTTGGGGTTTGGAGCTGTCGGGAGGCATGTTGCGGAGGAAGAGGAGGCGCAGGGGCATGTTTCCATATGCGGAACCACGGAAAATTCAATCAGGGATGGACATATTTGAATTTTGGCACGAGGAGGAAAAAATCGGTTTTGGAAAACCGGGGTGGTTTATCACGCAGGTGATGAGCGATAAGTGTTTTTGAGCATATCAGACACGATACCATTGAGCAGTCGACGCTTGGCGGGTTAAATATCGCCTATTTCGCATGGGTTAGGGGTTATTAAAATCCATCACAAAATTTTGTGCGATATGGGATCTGGACCGTCAGATCTCGAGGAACGAGATCGACGGTGCGGACAAAGTCTGGCAGCAGGGTGCAAGTTTGGGAAGATGGGACCCAGTGGATAGATGGCGCAAGGTGAATGGACGACAAAGTTAGTGGAGAACGGGGCCTGAAATATATAATGAAGGGTTTTAAAGGAGGTCTTAATAAGGTTTGCGGGGGGTAAATAAAATGAAAGGGCAGAGATGTAGTTATATGGGGGAAGGGGCTTAATAATAGGTGGAGGGAATGGTCCTGTGGGGGTAACAGGGACCGGAGGCTGAGAAGGAAGGGGGCTTAAGAGATACTGGAAGGTTGTGGTTACATGGGAGTGAAGGGGCTAGGGCTTAAGCGGAGAAGGGCTTAAGGCATATATATAAAAAAGGTTGGGTTTTAACACAAAAACAAGGTTTTTGCAAGGTTTTTAAAGGGTTCGACAGGCTAAAAAAGGTAAATTTAAACAATGTAAAAGGAACTTTTACATTGTTAAAAACTGTTTAGGGGGAAATGATGGATAAGGGGTGTTTAGGAGGGTTTTTTAGGGGAAAGAAAAACAGATTTTAGAGGGGAAAAAAGGGATGAATGAGGGTTCAGGTGAGGTGATAAAATGAGGAAAATAGGCCCAAAAAATGGAGTTTTTTTAGAGCAGCAGGGTGAACTTTTGAGAAGGAAAAAGACAGGAAAGTTTAGTGAAAAATAGTCAAACTTAGGATGATGAAGGCAGTGAGATTTCTAAATATAGCTGATAGGCAAATAATACTATCTTTAGTTTCTTTTAAAACATCCATAGTCATCTAGTGAAATCTGTAAAATACAGGAGGATAACAAGACCATGATCAACCATGGTTGACCATGATTTATTCTCATATCAAGACAATCATTGTCACAATCACACGCTTGACCATGGTTGACCATGGTTGTCTTTCATTTTAAGACAATATTTGTCACAATGTGAAGTTGTACTATGGTTGACCATGGTTGTCACAATATGACTTTGAATCATGGTTATTGACCATGGTTAACTGTCGTTGACCATGATTGATTTTCAAATTGAAATAATATTTCTCACAATGTGATATTGGACCATGGTTGATTTTCATATTGAGACCATCTTTGTCACAATGTAGTATTGGACCATGGTTGAGAGTGGTTGACAATATTTGAGAATGGTTAATTTTGAAATTGAGATAATCTTTGTCAAGATGTGATGTATGACCATGGTTGACCATGATTATAAACCCGAGGGATTTATATTAAACCATAGATTTATATTAAACCATAGGTTTAATATTATAAACCCTATGAATAATATTATACTCTAGGAATATGAACCCTTAGATAGATAAACCCAAGGGGTTGTTATTATAAACTCAAGGGATTAATACTGTAAACCCAATGGAATAATAAACCCAAGGGATTGTAAACTCAAGGGAATAATATTAAAATTAAGGGATTAATATTATAAACCCATGACATATAAACCTTACGATAAATATTATAAACCCTAAAATAAATATTGTAAACCTTAATATTGACCATGGTTGACAATGGTCAACAATGGTTTAGCATGGTTCATTTTCATATTGAGACAATATTTGTCACAATGTGACATTCGACCATGGTTGACCATGAATATAAACCCAAGTGATTTATATTAAACCCTAGGATTAATATTATAAACCCTATCAATAATATTACACCCTACGAATATTAACCCTTAGATTAATAAACACAAGGGAATAATAAACCCAAGGGATTAATACCAAAACGCTAAGGTATTATAAACCCAAGGGAATAATATCAAACCCAAGGGATTAATATTATAAACTTTAGATATATAAACCCTAAGATAAACATGGTTTACCATAATTGATTTTTATATTGAGACAATCCTTGTCACAATGCGAAGCTACACCATGGTTAACCATGCTTGACCATGATTGATTTTCATATTGAGACAATCTTTGTCCAATGCAACATTGGACTATCGTTCACCATGGTTGATTTACATATTAACACAATATTTATCACAATGTGATGTTGGGCCATGGTTGACCATGGTTAACCATGATCTATTTCTTAAAACATGGTTGTCCATGGTTGATTTTCATATCGAGACAATATTTGTCACAAATGCGACATTGGACCATGGTTGACAATGGTTGATTTTGATATTGAGACAATCTTTGTCACAATGTGACATTGGACCATGGTTGACCATAGATGACCATGGTTGTCACAGTGTGACATTGGACCAAGAGACAGTCTTTGTCACAACGTGACCATGATTATTGGAAATGGTTGACCATGATTAACCATTGTTGATTTTTACGTTGAGACAATCCTTGTCACAATGCAACGTGGGACCATTGTTGATTTTTACGTTGAGACAATCCTTGTCACAATGCAACGTGGGACCATGGTTAATTTTCATATTGAGACAATATTTGCCACAATGTGATGTTGGACCGTTGTTGTCCATGATTAACCATGATTCACCGTAATTGACCATGGTCGACCATGTTAGACCAATGTTGACCATGAGTGACCATGATTGAACATGGTTGACCATGGTTGATTTTCATATTGATAAAATGCTATGATAAACCTTAATATAAGTATTATAAACCAAGGTATATAAACCCAATGATAAATATTATAAATGGTAAAATAAACATGGTTAACCATGGTTGATTTTCATATTGAGACAATCTTTGTCGCAATGCGACGTTGGATCATGGTTGACCCTAGTTGACCATGATTAATTTTCATATTGAGAAAATATTTGTCACAATGCAACGTTGGACCATTGTTGACCATGGTTGATTTTCATATTGAGACAATCTTTGTCACAATGTGACATTGCACCATGGTTGATCATCATTGACCATGGTTGATGATGGTTGAAAGTGGTTGAGCATGGTTTTTCATATTGAGACAACCTTTGTCATAATGTGACGTTGTACCATGGTTGGCCATGATTATAAATATAATGGATTTATATTAAACTCTAAAATTAATATTATATACCCTATGATTAATATTATACCTTAGGAATAGAACATTCGGTCCGCCTCACCTCCACGATATAATAACCAAGGAAAAAGACAAGACAAGATTATATATATGTATGATTAATATTATACCTTAGGAACAAAACATTCCGTCTGCCTTACCTCCACGGTGTAATGAGTAAATTAAAAAACAAGACAAGGTTATATATATATATATATATATATATATATATATATATATATATATAACATGTGATATTCATACGTGAAATTGAATTGCCTACAACTAAATCTAATTAATCTATGAAATGAGAGACATTCATTCCATTGCATTTATTTTCAAGACGTACATCTCTTCATTATTGGTCAATCATTTCTCTCCTCTCCAACCTATGTTTGCAGTAGGTTTGGTCCTTCAGTCTTCACATAAACAATGGCATGAAAATGTTAATGTGATAATAATGTTTGTTTTTTTCAATGTTTAAAATCATTCAAATGGAAAGAAAATATGTGGATGGAATATACTATACAAATTATGAAGATAAACTTAAAAATTAAAAAGAATGTTAAAATATCTAACATATCCCTCCGTCAACTACCTTTCACATAATTTAAATTTGATATTTGTACCAGTGATTCTTATGATAACAATTAAAAAAAAACCATGATTGAATTATGATAATCACTATGGCCATTTTCCATTCCAAGGCCAGCTCGGCAAGCCATGAACAACGCAACTCGTAAACCAGGACTCTTTAATTTCTCTCTTCTTATGATTATATAAACTTACAAAAATTTCAAAACAATAAATTTAATGACGAAGAACAAATTCATCTGTAATGGAAAATGCACCTAATAAAAGCTGAAAGGATCTTACTTATTGTTTACTTACTGTTTTATGGGAGTCATGGAACACATTCATTGGTCTACACAGTAAATTAAAGCCACTGAACACATTCACTGATATGTTTATTTCCCTTAAATACAATTCAGTACAACAACAAAAAAAATCAGATCAGAGATATATAAATAAAAATACATGTATAAAACAAATATTTATTTCCATGAACAGAGCTTCAACTCCAACCAGAACTCTTTAATTCTTATCTTTCTATGATTATAGATTAATATAAAATTTTAGAAATCACAAATAAATTTAACGTCAATGAATAAATTAATGTGCAATGGAAAATTCAAATGCATTTAAAAATTAATGTGCAATGGAAAATGCAAATGCATTTATAAAAGTTTAAAGGATCTAACCACAATGTTTTATATCAAACACATTAATTGATCCATATAGTAGGTTAGAGCTATTGTGTTTAATTGAGTTTAATTGATCCATTAGTAGGTTATTGCCACTTAACACATTCACTAATATGTTTGATTCCCTAAAATACAACTCGACCCAAAAAACAAAACAAAAGAGATCAGAGATTTATGTAAATACAAATGCAATTGGAAAAACCACTAATAACTTTTCAATGGTTTGATCCATGTGCCAAACCTTTATCATTTTGGATTGCTAGATTTATAATTTTAAGTAGATGAAATCGATATTCAAATTCTCTGAGAAATTAGTTTTTAAATAACAAAGGATCCGCGTACCAAGAATCAATGCTGAAGAAATTTTAGGATATCAGTATTTCCAATAACACATTCAGTCCAAAAAGAGGAGCACCCAACCGCACGCGACCGAATCGATTGAATAATTCGGAAAATAAGGTCACACCCCATGTCTATTTCTTTCATGGAGCAACGAGGGTTGTCGTGCCTCGCCTAAATAATAGGAAATGGGAAAAGGGCAAGCCCTGATTACAAATTACATGCCATATTTACATATACATTCGACAACTAATACCAAATATAATCACTCTAAGAATTTAGATTGATTAATTGCATACCTTTGGTAGGCACTCTGTTTCTTGCATATGCTTGCAACAGGTTTTGCCCTTTCTTCATCATGTAACCGAGAGAGGGAAGAGTAAATTTATAAAAGAGAGGGGATGTTTAAGAGGATAAATTACCTTCTAATTACTTTAGTTTGATTTAATGGTTGAACATCTTAAATTCGTCTAACATATAATCTAAAGACATATAGTGATGATAAGAAGGTAAGAAGGAAGTCTTTCTTAAAAAAAATGCCCTTAAAACATAACCAGCCTAAATCCATCTTAACTCCGGATCTATTAAGCGCCGAGAGGGATCAAATATCTCGATGTGCAAACCTCTTTTTTGAGTGCAAAACATGAGGAAAGGTTTGCACCTCGAGATATTTGATCCCTCTCGGTGTTTGATAGATCCAAAGTTAAGATGGATTTAGGCTAGTTTAACTTGTGTGTGGCTAAGGAAAATCTATCGAACATATAATTAATTTTATCAATAATATGTAAATACATCTAATATAAATATAATCATTATTTATATGTTAAATATGTCTCATATATATGTGGTCATTTTAATTTTAAAATTTGCTTAGTTACCTCTTTTTTTTGACATGATAAATATCGTTAATAACTTTAATGATAAAAAATGATGAAATAAAAATTTTGAGGGAAAGAAGAGGAGAGAGGGAGGGAGATAGTGAGAGGATTGGAGGGCAGAAAGAGAGAGAGAGAAAGGGGGGGGAAGGACGAGAGAGAGGAGGAGAGAGAAAGGGATAGAGAGATGGATTTGCAGGGGGATAGAGGGAGGGAATAAGAAATCAATTGCTTGCACTAAATCAATGAAATCAATGCATCTAGTTCAAGAAATTGTCTTCCTTCCCCCCCTCCAATTCCATCTCTCTTCTCCTCCCTCTCTCCACTCTCTCACATCCTCTCCCTCTTCCTTCTCCTCTCTCCCTTTCTCTCCCACCTCTCTCTCTCTCTCTCTCTTCACCCTCCAACTCCCTCCCTCTATCCTTCTCCCCCCATTCCCTCCATCTCTCCTAATTTTTCTCTTTATCTCACCCCCAAACATACACACACACTCTTTATTTCTCTCTTGTCACTCCCTCTCTCTCTCCACTTCTCACTCTCTTTGCATTTATTCTTCCCTCCCTCTCTCCTCCTCTCTCTCTTCCATCCTCTCCTACCTCCCTCTCTCTTCCCCCATCTTTGTCTCTCTACCTCCAATACTCTCTCTTTCCCCATCACTCTCTTCCTCTCTCTCAATTCCTCTACTTCATCTTTCCTATATATCTCTCTCTTTCTCTTTTCCATCCAACCATGTCTCTCTCTCTCTCTCAAACTATGTTATTATATCTCTCCCTTCCCCCTCTTCTCTCCATCTCTCCTTCTTTGTCTCTTTATTTACCATACCTAAACCTCTTCACATTTTAAATTTATATCATGTTTGTACATAATAATAATTAAATTTATTTCTAAATAGGAGAAAAATTATATCAAAAAGTTATATTATAATATAAAGAGTCAAGTTATATATGATTTAAGATTCAAGTTAATGTTTTGGCCATATTAGTGTATTAATTTTTTAGAATGTGACATACTTAATTTTTAAATTTAGAATTTAAGGCGATATTAACCAAAAAAAAATTTAATTATTATTTGAGAACGTGACATCCTTACAGATCGGAGTCATATTAGACTGTAGATTGCACATTTCAACACAATAAATATTTTATAAAAGATTTTAATAATTTATAATTGACATAAATTTATTTTAATTTTATATATTTCTTTATTCTAAACATGATATTTCATAATTATATAATTAAATGGTTAATAAATATTCATCCATAAAATTATTTTCTCCATAACAACAAAATTAAAAATATTAAATTAATAAAAATAGAATGATAAATAATTTTTTTTTTTTTTATTAGGAATTTTGCTTCTGTGATTTATAAAAATTTTTGAGAAAATTTGTTGGTGAAATAATTTTTTTTTTTTTTATTAGGAATTTTGCTTCTGTGATCCATAAAATTTTTTGAAAAAACTTTTTGGTGAAAATCTCTACATGTGATTTTCACGAAAATATTTCTTAAAAAATTAAAAAAATTATAATTTGAAATTATAAATAACCTGTTACCAAAAAAAATGGCAGACGAAGCTCGGGCCCTCTATTCCCCATGCATGTAGCAGTTGATATGTTTTGAACGGCGAAGGCGACGGCCACACGTAGACAGTTCGTAAAGCGTGTGCAATAAATTTTTAAAGTTCCAGACCATTCGTTATTGAATAGGGCGAGGAAGAGTATTCTGCGTATAACAAATATGAACCATACAAACGATTTTTAATAATTAAAATTCTAGCAACGTTATTTACAGACCATTTATTTACAAATTCTCTGGAAACAACTAGAATCTACAAATTATAATCTAATTATCTATTTTTTTGTAAAATTTTAAATTGATAACAAGTAATATGCAGCATTGTTATTTAATATCTGTCTTTTATGAAATTAATTAATTAATTAATTAATTGATAGTAGAATAATTTCTAAAAAATAATTATAAGGTAAATAATATCAAGTTTAAATAATCAAATTATTTAAGAAATTAAAGCTTATTAAACTTAATTTTATAATAAAATGATTATAAATACAAGTGGTTATGGTGTTTTGATTATATTTATATCTATCAACTATTAATTGTTAAAAATTAGTTACTTAAAATGTAATTAATTTTAAAATAAAATTTAATATCAAAATAAATTTAAATATAGTTGTAATTTAAATATTTATATAAATTATTTTATTTTACTAAAAAATTAATAATAAATTTACTTTAAACATAATTAAAAAAAATGCAATTTCAGATTCATAATGAAATTATTCAATTATTCTATGCACATATTTTTAAACTAGATTTAAATTACTGTTTTTAATCAGTTAATTGTAAAAGTAAAAATTTTAAAATAATTTCGAGGATAATTAATATTAATTATTAAAATAAATTTCAATATATTCAAAAATCCAACGTGCACAAGGATGTGAATACCTTAATCAATTCCATGAGTGGTAGGTAGACCAAATATCATATTTTTTGTGATAGGTAATTGCAATTGCTTTCTTTATGGTTTGTTGGAAAATTATTTTGTTTGATAGGTGAAAATTACTTGCACCCACTTTAACTTGTAGAGACTGATCCCTCTTTTTCCATTCCCAACTGAGACGTTGCCAGCTGACACGTGTGGGATGGCCGCAACGTTTATGTGTATAGTAGATTGTTTAAATGGGCAATCATATGCAAATAACTCGGATGGATAATGTAATTTATAACTTTATACATAGCATTATGTGTGGGCTCAGACATATTAAATGCTTTAAAATACGTCCAAAGAAAATATAATTTGACGTGGGATGGAAGTATTTACTAATTGATTGATGTAAATACGTTCAAAGAAAACATAATTTATATTTACTAAATTATTCATGCAAGTGCTAATTGTCAAAGGTTTTCCCCCTTTGGTACTCAAGTGTTTTTGGTTTTGTTTTGGGCCTCACAGATACTCTGTTTTCGTACTTTTTGGGGACATTCTGGTCGAAGTGCCCGTTTTCTGTTATATATATATATATATATATATATACAAAATGCTCGTAGAGGTGACTGTGGGACTTTTCGACATCCTTATATTGGCAATCATCTCTTAGTATCTTTTTATCTAGATTGTGATAACACATTGCATAACTCTTGGTAGGCTCCCACATGTCTAATCTCTTTACTCTCCATGATATTTTTGGGTCAGATAAGGAGTATGATTCCTCTGATTCCTTGGACCTGTCTAAATTGTGGTATTCATAGAATAAGTGGCTTGACTCTTTTATCATCTCTAAACCCTATAAAGAGTTCCGTATCAATTGCGGCAATCGTTGGTGGAGATTCATGGGTTGTTGTTGGCACCTCTAGCTCTGTGCTCCGGATCCATAGATTCTCCCTCTCCATCTTCCTACACTTTCCGTCGTTATTTCATTTCAGGCACCACCTTTTTTTCTCGGCGGCCTCTTCCCATTATGGTTTGAATTCACTTACTTTTTGACATCAATGTTGGAATTATTAGATTTTCTGACTCCAACATCCCTCCTTGTGGCACTTTCTGGCATACTTCCGGTCTAGTGACACTCTCTCGAGGCATTTTTATTAATGATTTTTTACTCCTTTCAATCAAATTTGAATCCCTATAGCTGTTATTCCATTTTTCCATTAAAGTAGTGCTTTGTTCCTTCTCCTGAAAATTCCATTTATGGCATATATCTCCTTGTCCTACCCGAATCAGAGTGGTTGAACCTTTTGACTTTTTCTATCTGGAGTCATTATTTTCCCCTGGATTACACCATCTCCTAATTACTATGTTGAATCCCCTCATGTCTCGTCCCATCTACTTCCGCCTAGCTGGTACTAAGCTCCCTACTGTACGTGTACCTGACCTTTGATCTATTGATTTTTCTTCTGAACTGGTCTACCTCACTTTGCCTTCGTGTCTGGGCTATCTATGGTCCTCTTGCCAGTTTCGGATCATGGAGGCGGTTTTTGACCCTTTTGATTCTAATACATCTACACACGAGGTGTTCATTCAGGCTACCTTGGATGCCGAGAAGACACATGGCTCTGGGAAGGCTCGCCATAACAATTTTCCCTATCCTGGTAATGTTTCTTTTCACAAACCTCATTGTTCTCCCTCTCGCACGTTTTGGGCCACTGGTTCTCAGCATGGGTAGGGAAATTAGAGACTGTCTATTTGAGCTGCACGTTCATCCAACAAGATTATTCTCCCCAAACCTGATATTAAGCTTCTAAGTTTCATATATGAGGAATTATGTGGACATGTGACAAGCTTACAGAAACGGGCTTTGGTTGGTCATTGGGTGTTCACTGAGATGGAAGAAAATGATATGCAAGTTTGAGTTAAAAAGACATGGGGTACTTTGGTTGGGTACTTCCCCAAATTAAGTTGTCTTATGAATTCTTGGTACAGTATCCACTTCTTGTATTCGGAGGACGTAAAGAAAATTCTTAACAGAGCTTGGGTTCATGGGCGAGGCTTCCTCCAACTTCATACATGGTACATCGGGTTGAATTCTATTATGGAGACTCCTCCGAATAACCTTGTCTGGGTCAAGCTCTCAGGCCTACCCTTGGAATACTGGACTAAGCCAGCTCTGTTCGCCATTGGATACTCCATTTGAAGAATTCGTTTCATTGATATGGGCTATATGGGCACTTGGGACAAGCGCAATGGCTGGATTTTGGTAGAGGTCAGCTTCTCTGCGGTTTGTCGGGTAACATTGATTTGGAGTGGGTTGGATCTCATCACCGACATAGAGTGTATTATCAAGGCCTCCCTTTCTAGTGCCTCCTTTTCCACCACATCAGTCCCTTGATGCGGCGCTGTCTTTGGGGGCACCTATCGTCGAAGTGTCTTCCTATTAACTCGCGAGTTCATAACACTGAAGATTGGTCGCAGGACTCAGAATTGCCACCATTTTCAGAGAAAGGTATGGATAATGTATCACACTCCCTCAATTCTTTTCATCCTCGCACATTATCTTGTTCGGTTTCCCTCCACATTCCTCATTGTTGTTGGCCATTGCTCCCTCCTCAGCCTCGAATGATCCTTTTGATGGTCCCCATTGCCCTGACAAAGGCCGCCCCTCCTCCTCTGGTCGGGGTAGGCATATGGATGCCCACCCGCCACCGAATCCCACTCGATTACCCATTACCCATACACCTCCTCCTCTGCCCCACGATGTCGTTGATCGATCTCCATCCATGCCTTCCCTTGAAACAACCTCGCCTTCGCCCATCGCCATACTGACACAAGATCGACCCCGGATTCTCCACATAATTCTATAGGAAGCGACTTTGATTTCATCTTCGTGAACCCATAATTGGATACGGCAACCTTCACTATCCATGATGGTCATTTTAAAGATGATCACATTCAAATTTCACCCATGTCACCCCTGAACACCATTGTTTGTAAGCGGGGGAAAAATGAAAGCTGCAATTTCCAGGGTCAGAAAAAAATGTGTTCCATATTCCCTGCCAAATCAGAGGGCTTCTGTGATATCCCCATCATCTCCTCTTTCGACTCCCGGATGCTTAGAGCTTGCATGCCCAGCCCCCTGCGCCATAAATCATATCCTCACTACGAATCTTTATGGGCTCGATAATCATGCCAAGTTGCCAAGTCTCAAGAAATTTTTTGTTAAATTGTCTCCTTTCATAGCCGTTTTTCAAGAAACCATGTGCTTTGTTTCAAAGGCTATTCCTTAATTCCTCTCCATTCAACCTAGCTGGATGTTAGCAGGTGTTGATTATGTGGGTATATCAGGGGGCCTCATAGTCATGGGGGATCCATTTTGTGCCAAATTTCATGCCGACATCATCTTGTCGGGTAAAATTAATGACTACTATGCACATTTTCATGTGATAAACATGTATGCACCCTACCGCAACTGTGCTCCCTTTTGGTCCTGCTTTCAAACCTCTAATATCCTAAATACTCCTAACCTCATCTTGCTTGGAGATCTCAATGCCACCCTGGTTGTGTCAGAATGTTGGGGCTCACATTATCGCCTTGATCCCCTTGTTGATTGTATCTCCCATATTTTTTATGACCACCACTTGGTCAATATCCTCCCCTTGCCTCTCCCTCTGACCTTGACGAACCACAAGACAAGTGACAATTTTATTAAAAAAAGATTTGACATGATCCTTTTTCTTGAAAGAATGCTTGAATTACTCAGGGGTTTTCAATCTTGTGTCATTAAATCATCTTTATCATACCATCATTTTGTCTATCCTTTTTGGCGATTGGAGCCAGTGTGCAAAGGCCCCCCTTTTAAATTTAACAGCCTATGGTTGGAAGATCCTGGATTATCAGTTCTGGTCAAGGAGGTATGTTCCTATGATGTTATTGGTTTGAGCAAGTCAGATTCTAGTACCCTAACTCATAAGCTCCACATTCTTAAGGCCAAGACTAAGACTTGGGAACGCCAAAAGAAACTTCAGATGATTTTTAAGCTTCACACAATTGACACTCATATCGGGGAAATATATGCATCCATGAATTAGGGGAATTTTGAGGTCTAAAATGGGCCTCCTAAGGAAATAATAAAATAATAGTGGAAACAATAAAATAAGATTTGATTACATCATCAAATTTTAGAGGGAAAAAAGAAAAAACTACTTTTTAAACTCGTATTTTGAACTTATCTCCCTAAGATTTTACTCAAATTTCAAGCAGAAATACTCGTTGGATGCAAAATTTAATTCCCCATCGAAGAAGTACCCATGTTGCATACTTTTGATGGACTCAACTATAAAAAAAATGAGAAATACATGAAAAACATGATTGCAATCACGTTTTTCATGTATTTATCTTTTTTCGTGTAAGAGAGTCCATCAAAAGTATGCAACATGGGTACTCCTTGGATGGGGAATTAAATTTTTCATCCAACGGGTACTCACGCTCGAAATTTGGTTAAACCCTTAGGGAGATAAGTTGAAAATACTAGTTGACAAAGTAGTTTTATTATTTTATTATTTTTTAATCTTTTTACTTTTTTACTCCAAAAATGGTGAATCATCCCCCATGGTTGGCATCATCATCTTGAATCCTATTGGTTCTCATAAATTTAATTTGGGTTGTACATTTTTCTTAGGATGCCCATTTTAGACCTCAAAATTCCCCTAATGGAGGGTAACAATCCAAATGAGCAAGTAATGGAGGTACTTGCGAATTTGAATTTGAGGAAAAAGGAAATCCCGCGAGCCCAAGAAATCACTTGGAAGCTAAAGAGCCACACCATATGGCTCCAGGAAGGTGATCATAACATTAAAAATTTTCACCATTATGATAATAACACAAAAAACCGCAATGCCATCTGGAAAATTGAGGTGGAGGATGACAATCTTCTGCATTCTACCTAGGATATCCAAAGGGAGGCTTAGAAGTATTTCTTTCAACAATAGATGTGCAAGGAAGGGGTTAGTCCTCTTGATCAATTGGGGTCCCTTGAGAAATTTCCACGCATATTTGATGATGTCGCCGATGGGGCTTTGGGCAATCCGATTACTAAATCCGAGATCTTGGATTTTCTCAAATATTTTGCGCAAAACAAAAGTCCCGACCCAGATGGCTGGCCGAAGGAATTGTATATACATTTTTTTTTATCACATGGTCGATGACCTACTGAAATTTGTTGAGGAATCCTTTATTTTGGGCAATATTTTGGGTGACATAAATTTGACTTTCATTGTTCTAATTTCGAAGTCCTCCTGCGTGAAAGAATTCCATGAATTCAAACCCATATCTTTGTGTAATGTGGTCTATAAAATTATATCAAAGGAGGTTACACAATGCATAACATGACCCCTCTCTTTATATATTTCACGTGAACCATATGGTTTCCTCTCTAATTGGATCATTCATGATGCTATCCCAGTGGCACAAGAGTGTTTACACTTTGTCCATTCCCAGAATTTGGAAGCCATTATTATGAAAATTGATCTTCATAAAGCCTATGATAGTATGAACTGGGATATATTCGTCTCGTACTGCATAAGATTGGTTTGGCCACTCAGAATGTCAATTGGATCTTGGCATATATTTCTCTGATGTGGTTTTCTGTCATTATAAATGGTTTGCCCTTGGATTTCTTCAGGGTTAGGCGGGGCCTTCGCTAGGGCTTCTCACTCTCGCCTCTTATCTTCATCCTTATCATGGATCGGCTTAGCTCCCACATCAAGGATCTGCACAACAGAGAGATTTTTTCTGGCATCCACATCTCCAAGGGTGTCTCCATTGTCCACTCTTTTTTCATGGATGATATTTTTCTTTTTGGCATTATTTCCTACACATAGTGACCTGTCATGCACTATGTTTTCCTTAGATATGGGATGACCTCTGGCTTGGTCATTAATGGGGACAAGTCCCTACTCATTTTGGCCTCGGTGAAATCGGTGGACCTTAAGATCATTGCTGGACTTTTTCGGATAGTACAGGCTCCTCTATCTAGGGGTTTCTCTTATCTTGGTTTTTTCCTGAAGCCTTGTAATTACTGCAATAAATATTGGTTCTGGCCGGTGGAGAAATTTTAGCGAAGGCTGGATTCATGGTCATATATGTGGCTTCCATTGGGCGGTCTCTTTACTCTCATACAGGTTGTACTTCAACAGATAGTACATTAGGGGAATTTTGCAGTCTAAAATGGGCCTCCTAAGAAAAATGTACAACCAAAATAAACTTTATAAGAACCAATTAGATTCAAGATAATGATGTCAACCATGGGGGATGATTCACCATTTTTTAAGTAAAATGGTACAAAGATTAAAAAATATTAAAACAATAAAGCTACTTTTTCAACTCGTATTTCTAACTTATCTTCCAAATTTTTTACTCAAATTTTGAGCGGGATTACTTGTTGGATGAAAAATTTAATTCCTCATCCAACGTGTACCCATGTTGCATAATTTTGATGAACCCTGCTACACGAAAAATGAGAAATACATGAAAAAACGTGACTACGATCACATTTTTCATGTATTTCTCATTTTTCATGTAGTAGAATCAATCGAAAGTATGCAACATGGGTGCTCCTTGGATGAGGAATTAAATTTTTCATTCAACAAGTACTCCTGCTTGAAATTTGAATAAAAAATTCGGGAGATAAATTGAAAGTATGAGTTGAAAAAGTATTTTTTCTTATTTTTTCCCTCTAAAATTTGATGATGTAATCAAATCTTATTTTATTATTTCCAATATTATTTTATAATTTCCTTAGGAGGTCCATTTTAGACCTCAAAATTCCCCTAATGGTTTATTAGGCCCATATTTTTTTCATACCTTCCTTCATCATCTCACATATCAAGGCTATCATTTCTAGCTTCCTTTGATTTGGTGCACGTGGACCCTCTAAATTCCACCTATAAATACTGGGTTTGATCACACTTCCCAAATGACTTGGGGCTTGGGTTTGTTGGAGATTCAAACTTTCTTTCAAGCTCTTTTAATCAAATCAAATCATTCTGGCGGACGCTCACTAGGAAAGGTATCTGGCCCTCTCTGTTTTGGGCCAAAAATAATCTTCAATGTGACTTGCAGTTGTTCTATAGGTTCGGCTTCCCCTCCTCTCATGGTGGTTCACACATATGCTTAAGTTTCAGGTGCATTGTTGATATCCTCGATTGAAAAATTGAATGGGATTTTGACAATGGGTAGAATATTATCTTGAGCGCTAATTGCATCAGGGGCCTCCCCTCTGATCTTCATCTGCCTCTTCATCTTAGACATATTCTTGCACAAAAGAGTATTTTTTCATTTTCAAATTTATTTCACATTGGAAACTGGGGTGTTTGGTATAGAATAATGATACACAACTTGGTTTTCATGGTCGTTCTTTGGAGACGTGGCATGATTTGGTAAATTGTTTGAAGTAGGTTGGTTTTTTCCTCAACTCTTAGGGGGACAAGATTTTTTGGTCCAGCAAATTGAATGTAGATTCCATTATGGTGGCAAATTTATATGTTAGCCTCATCTCCACTAAATCACAAGAAGCAGATCAGTCATTCCTTTTTTCTTTCTAGAATCACAATATCCCCATGAAGATCACGCTCTTTGTCTGGTTAACCTGGAAAAACCAGATCCTCACCTGGTACAACCTGACTAAGCTGGGCTTTCAGGGGTCGGGTATTTGCTTTTTTTTGCAAGAATGCTGCTGAAACAGTTTCACATCTCTTTCTTCAGAGCTCTGTTTTTCTTGATATTTGGTATTTGGTCTCTAATATTTTGCACGAACGTAGATGGCAGCCCCTTGGAATATTACAGTGTATCCACACATGGGCGCAAAAGGATCAGATGTACAACTCCCTCCTTTTGTCTTTTTATGGGAGGTTTGGTTGGCCGGAAACAAGTTCATCTTCGAAGGCATTTAGATAGCTCCACATATGATCTATCTCTTGATTCTGGCATGACTAAAAACATAGGTTTCTCCTACTATTACTTCCTCAGATTTAACTCATCGACTTTGCCCTCACCTGGTGAATTTTCCTGCTAGTTATTCTGATGGGGTTGAACAACAGGGTGTCTGTGGCTATGGGGCCTAGATCAAATTGTTGAATGGGGAATATTTCTCCACTGATTGGAATGGTGGCCATGGTACAATTACAAAGGAAAAACTCCTTTCCCTTTGGATTCTGATTTGGGTCGCCTTGAACTTGCAGTTATCCACCTTCCACATTTATGGTGATGCCAAATCTGTTATTGACGGGGTGAATGGACTCAGTAATTTCCAACCTTCTAGGCTACACATCTGTATCAATCTAGAAAATTATCTGCTACAGTGCCTACATTTCCCCCCTGTTCAACACATTTTCAAGGAGGAAAACATCCAGGCTAATATCCTCTCCAAGCGAGGCATGTCAGAACCTTTTGGGCTTGTGAATATCCATCATCATCATGACGATTTTTTGTTGGACTCTTTCATCATTCCTCTTCCTTAAAACCTTCTACAATTGGCGTCGCTTTGCCTATTTCCCTCTTTGGGTGGAGAGGTTTTGTTGTTTTCTTTTATCTTTACTATGTTTAATTTGTTGAAATATTTTTTTTCTTTTCTCATCTCTATATTTACCCAATCACATTTTGCACAATTTTGAGGGTATTTATTATTATGGTGATGATCTTATCTGTCTCTCCAGGACAATGGCTTGCATTTCATTCTCCAATAAGTAGCATATCTAGTCCATATTGCTGCACAAATTCTATTTGGAATGTACTATTTCTATCCACTATATATAACAAACAATGTTTTTTCCTCTCTGAAAAAAAACTATCTATAAAAAATTAATTGATTGTTGTGAATTCTAATTAATTGTGTAGACATTTGGTGATATTCGGTGATATTGCAGTTTTTTTAAATTTCAGTTTTTATACATAATTTTATTTTCTGATAATTATGATTAAAATTCGATAAAATTAGTCTGATAAATTTCAGTGATATTGTAGTTTTTTTAAATTTCAGTTTTTATACATAATTTTATTTTCTGATAATTATGATTAAAATTCGATAAAATTAGTCACTTCTTGTTGACGAATAAAAATAAATAAATTTTAATCTTAAAAATTCAAAAAATGATTTTTAATTTAAAAATAAATAAATTGATTTAATATAATAATTTCCACAACTTAACAAGCTTTTAGATTATTGCAAAAATGAGACAAGTCAAAACCTTTTGACCATAAATTGATTATCATATAACCTACCAGGTATAAAAATATGATAAAATAAAGACAAAGCTTAAAAAGTAGAAAGCTTAGAGGCGCTTTGGATAATATTTCTGTGACTTCTTTTCATATATTTTTGATACATCATAAATTAAATTTATGACAAAAGGATAGATATACTCGAATTTTATTTCAGGGCACAAAATCAAATCTAGAACATGGATAATCATTGTCACTATGGTCAAAGGCCCAGCTATACTTCTAATTATGACATTAATCGCCATACATTATTTTTTCAAGTTATACACTATCCCATCACATCAAAGACAAGGTATGTTGTTTGTTTTCACATTTTAGACTGTGGCTTTATGTTTGGTTTCAAACTTTACATCTACTGTTTGGAATTGTACAACAGTCAACACTCTAGTGGCAACGAAGCTCCGACGACCCATAGACTTTGATTTCAAAATATTAAGAGATGCTACCAATAGATTTGACAATGCAAAAAGGTTGGGAGAAGGAGGGTTTGGTGAAGTTTTTAAGTTGAGTTACAATTATTGTTGTGATTTTATTTTGATTTGATTCTAGATGTTAGAACCCTGTAATTTATAGTATCACAAGGTGACTGTGTTCTTTCTCTTTGAAAATTTTTCATACTGTACATAGATGTCAATATTCAAAGTATTTTCCAAAGAAAGAATCAAAGGAAGAAAAGGAAACAAAGAAGCAGTTAAGCCAGAAAAAAAACAAAGGAAGAGTCGTGAACGTGTTGGGTAGAGTCGTAAACGTGATTGTGTCAAGTCGTGTACGTTTGGGTCGAGTCGTGAATGCTAAGCAGGTCAAGTCATTAATGTTGGGCAAAGTAGTGAATGAGTCAAGTATTCTACGAACAACTAAGAAAAAAAGTCGGAAAACCACAACAAGGGAGCAGTGAGGACTGTTGGATCTGAGCATTGATCAATGGTGGAGATTAAATCACATATCGCATATCGGTGAGTTTTACATTTATAAGTTAAGAAATTGCAAGTTAGATTATTTAAGTTGTGATGTGATAAGTCACAAAAGATGCGAAATGTGAAGTGTGGGCAAGATGATGTGGAAGTGACGTGGAAGTAACGTGGTAGTGACGCGTCAAGCTGACGTGGCAGACGACGTGGCCTAGACCCTGCAGACTGCAGTTAGTTTATGATGACGTGCCGATGACATGGCAAGATGATGTGGTAGTGACATGGCAAGCTGATATGGTGCGATGATGGTGGGACTTAGCCAGCTTACCGCACATCGCAAGTTTTAAAAGTTAAATACAAAGAAATCATGTTAAAAGCTATGAAGTGTGATTTGCGTAGCGAGTGGGACCCGATCACAATCGCAAATCACAAGTTTTAAAGGATGACTGCGGAGGTAAGCGATATAATCGCCGAAGTGCGATGTGGATGCGGTGGGGCCCGATCGCAAATCGCAAATCGCAAGTATTAGAAGATAAGTGTTAAAGGTAAAGTTAAGTCTTACGCCATGCGAAGTGAGATTTTGGCATGGATGCGATGTGGTTATATCGCTGAAATCTGAAGGATTTCAGATCCGGGTGAATTGGGCTAAATACGTTCTTTTATGAAGAAAAAGGGCTAACCATGACAGCAGGACTCAACCACACATTCAAAGGGTTTCCCACCATTTACCCGAAAGAAGGAAAGTACTGCCAATTGTTAAAAGAACAAAGGTTTTATGTTTTAAAAAACTACCAAAGCTACCAAGATTGAAGATTCATTCAAAAAAGGGGGCACGAGTAGTAAGGGTCGAGTTGGGCAAGGCATTTTTAAAAAATTGATATGTTATAACGGAAAAAATGGAAAAGGCAACAAATCATCGGCACAGTTAGTAATAAATGAAAAGTGGCAAGTACTACACTAGATTTAATTATGAAACGCCAGTTTTCTAAAAATCAGGGCCAAATGTCAGAGCCACCATTAGTTACCTCTTCAGGACCATCACAGCCACCTCCAAGCTTATTGTTTGATATTCCAAAGAGCCATTGAAGCATTTGGATCCATGAAGAGTTGCCCAAAATGAATTCTACAGGCATTGTTTTTGTCAAAGATTTCTGATCAGGCCTTGAATGGCCACACTTGTCCATTTTCTGCTAAATTGTTATCAATGAAAGGTTTTTGAGTAAGTTAGGGCAACCGACTTAGTCTTTAGATAAATATTGCATGCCTTAGCAGTATCAGGGGTTGGAAAATTGGACCCTGGTGAAACTTGCATTGTAAGAAGTATTGGGAACATTGTAACTGTTTGAGCTGGGCATCAATAATAAGAGACCATTCACATGATTCTAGAGCTATATTAATGGTGATGTTCTTTCCTCTGTGCTAATGTTTTTCCTCTGTCTTTTAATGTTGTGCATCAATTTATCTGATTGGAAAACAGAAAATTCTGATTAAGATTTGCTGAGAGAGCACCTTAATTCTGTCTGTGTTTTTTATCTTAATGTTTTCTTTTGAAGTATAGCTAAATAATTATTAACTTCTCTTTAGGTATTACTAAAACCACTGCTTTCTTTCATGTCATATTCACCCTGTGAGTAAGATATAGTCTGCATATTTAGCTTTCCCTGTGAATTCCCTTGAAAAGTTGATGTACAATTCATACTTTTATGACTCCATATCCCAATGGATTAGTTTCACAACTCTATCTGTCCAACCACACAATCAATCAAATAAACAACCCTCATAATTTCTGTAACTAGCCTAATATCAACACTTATAATTATCAAGTTAAATCATAAAAAGAGAGAGCCCTCTCCGAGTCTAGGAAGGCTAGGTCCTAGACTCCAAAGTGGTTTGATGTTGTCCTCTGTCATTTATTTTTCCAATCTCACAAATTACAGAGTGATAAAATAATGGCGACCATACTAGGGACACTTATTTAAAAAGCTTAGTATTTCTTCAGAACTCAGAAACTCGAGTCAACATTGTATGATTTGAGTATTTTCCAAGATTGGTATCTAGTTGTTGATGGTGGAAAACAAGCCAGACATAAGAAAGTTGAAATCATCCACCTAGCGACTCCAATTCATATCAGTTCCATTCAAATACTCCACTGGAGGAAGGACCTGCAACATGACCAGTCAACCTAGAAAGAGAAGGTATTCAAGCCCAAATTGGATTCAAGAAATTGTTGTTTTTATTTGTAACTATATTCTATCCTACTTTAAGCCTGATCAAGAGTACACTGCTGAGGTTTACATTGATCATTGACAGATTAATGATCCTCAAGTAGCTAAGCCCCAAATTTCTGACCATGTACATACTTATACACATGTTCACATCCGAGATGAACTTGTGGAAAACCCAGTGAAACATGAGACCCAAGATTTATTCCCTGCTCCTGCTAAATTCCCAAATGGTTATAAGCCTTCTGATTTACTGCCTATACCTGTAAAATTCCCAGACATATACAAGCCTTTGGTTTTGCTTCATAGCCTCTATGACCTCCCTAAAATTTTTATCAATCATCTACCTATATTTGATGGAGAAAATGCAAAGATCACTGCTAAAAAGTACATTCAAAATCTTGAGGATTTCCTTGATCTGTTTGAGATGGGAGAATATGATGTGCATATTAGAATGTTTGCCCTATCATTGTAAGTTAAAGTTAAAAATTTGTTTGAAGATCTTCCAGCTGCAAACATTAGCAATTTTCATCAATTCACTCAAGTTTTCCTAGATAGATGGGTGGTCGTGGGAAATTTTTTTCTCATCATAGAAGAGTATAACCATGTAAAAAGACATATTGGGGAGACAATACAACATTTTTCAGCCAGGTTCAATAAGGTATACTATTTGATGCCTGCTAAGATAAGTCCACCCCTAGGATTAGATTTATGGCACTACCCATATGCATTTGACCCAGAGATGGCATTCTAGTTAAGAGAAAGGGACCTTGAAACCCTTGAAGAAATGAAAAATATGGTTTTTGATGTGGAAGCGAACATGTTTCATAGAGAGGAAAATTTAAAGGTTGTGGAGAAAAATAAAATAGAAAGAGGGTGATTGATATCTTTAGAGATAAAGCTAGATATGTTGACAAAAAGAGTCAATGAAATGATGCATATGATTAACAAGAAAGAGGAAGTTGATGTTCAGATACCTCTTGTTCCATTAGTTCTAGAAAATACAAACATCAATGTACCCAAGTAGTTTGCAGCCCATCCTAGACACCATAAAACAAAAAATGATTGTTTCATGTACTCTATCCAAAACACAACCAAAGATGAAGTCCAAAATCAGAAGGAGGCAGGGAAATCCCTAGCAAAAATGTACATGATAGATGACCTTGCATACAAAGGTAGCCATATCAAATATGATTATCAAGAGGAAGACTATAAGGTTGAGGTTGAGGCTGATTATTCGAAGCAACCAACACTATTTTCTGAGGAAGAACAAACTCAGTTATCACAATGCAAAGATGACAATCAAACTCTGCATGTTGAGCAAGGTTGAAAAGAGGAAACTACAGGAAGTTTTCAAGTAATTACAAAATGTATTCCTCTATCTTTTTCCTCATTCTTAAGAGAGAATTACAAGCATCTTGCAAATAAGAAGGAGGAGTAATGATCTAATGAATCAGTTGAGGAAAAGAGGGATGATACAAAAGCTTTTTCAGATCCAGAAGTTCTCCCCTTGAGTCATCTTGAAATCAGATAATCTAAAATAGAGGAGGAACCAATACATCTTGAGTCTTTACCCTTATGTTTCAATTCATTTCAGATTGTGAAAGGGAATCTAGATCATATTCTAGTTTGTAATCACAAGAGAAGATAACTATCTCACCAATCAGATGAGGAAATCAGGGATGATAAGATATCTGTTTTAGATCTAGGGTTGAGCCCTTGAGTTATTTTGAATGTCAAGTAGCAGATGAAATCACAGAATCTGAAGCAGATGATGGATTGATTGATTTTGATTCTCTACCTTTGTGCTTTAATGCATTTCAGATTATAAAATGGAATTGGGATCACATTTTGGCTGATTGTTATAAGAGAAAACATGATGTCTCAGAAGAACCAACACTACCATCTAAAGCAACACCTGACCCAATAGTAGACGCGTTGGATGGTTTCTGCTTTCAAAGTCAATATTATTGTGTTCATAATGCTCTCTAGAGCTGCTATGATATGGATATGAGCAGACAATCTTCCCATTATCTGATCGAGTAGAAGTACTGACATGACATTCATCAGGTAGCATGCAAACATGTTCTGAGTTGATTGAAGACCTGGAGAGCACATCTGCAGTGCCAGAATATGAAGCTGAGTTGGCTTAGTCAGAGTACCCAGAAATAAATCAAGGGTATCTTGATCTAGTGGTTGTCTATATGGAGGAATTATTCTTTGCAAATCCAACACATATTTTCAGCATGTTAGTTGTTTTTCAAGTGTACCAAGATCCATGTAAATCAGATAATGTCAGTAATTTCTATCAAATACCATTGTCAGGTTTGTTTCTAAAAATGGTGAAGAGAAATGAAAGAACAAAGATATTAGAACAATTGCTTGACTGGATGCACTGGCATTATTTTATTATTTAGAACAACAATAGTTTTAGTAGGGTAAGGTAGGTAGGTGTGAAAATAAGCTCAGCACCCTGAGCATCTTTCCATTTTTAGTTTCAGTTTGATTTCTAGCTTTTATTTCAAGTGTGTCCTAGACTATAGATTGCAGAGAGTGTTGATTTCAGCTCAAAGCTTTTCAGCCCTAGAGATTGTAGCAAATCAGGTTGTAGGGTTGGGATCAACCCAATGGGTCAGACCACTAGTCTGTGGTGTTCTTGACACCTCCTAAAGGAGCTGTCATCCCCAACTAGAGCCATGATTAGAACCATGTAATTTACAATATCACAAGGTGATTGTGTATTTTCTCTTTGCAAAATTTTCATACTGTACATAGATGTTAATATTCAAAGTCTTTTCCAAGGAAAGAATCAAAGGAAGAAAAGGCAATAGAGAAGCAGTTAAGGCAGTGAAAAAACAAAATCAGAGTCATGAACGCAAGGAAAATTAAAGTTTGTAAGAGTAGCCATTGCACACAGAAAACACGAATAGTATTTCTATTATTTATTTGTACTCAATTACAACACATTTATATATTTGGTCTTAGATCCAACTTATTCCTAATATGGATATAGAGGTTGAGAGAATATCTCAAAAACCTCCTGCAAAGCCTCAAACCAACTCTAAACTTACACATTACATTAATGGAAGCATTATTTCTAATAGCTCCCTTTAGTGCTTACATTTCAAATATAGTATGAAAACAATAGATGGAATACACATATGTTTGATCTAGTCTTCATCAGCAACTCTACCCACTCCGCAGTCTTCTGGACTCTCCTCTTTCTTTCTCCACATCTTCGAGCCTACCTTCCAACTCATTTAAAGTACACCTGCTTCTGACCATCAATCACACACTTTGTAGAATTGACGCTTCTTGACCTCCCGAAGGATAATCTCAATACTAAATCACCCTATGGATACACTTCCATCTGTGAAATTCCCCCGATGAGAAAATTTCAACAGTTATATAGGAAAATGATCTGGATACTGAGCGTATTTAGCAGTCAATCATACAACTGACCTCCTTTAAATAATACACACAAGAACAACATGTAACTACAGATCTTGAAGCCCGAAGCACAACAAGATCCACCAGCATATAACATAATATGCATAACCAAACCAGTGGAGTGTTCTTATAGCATCGAAGTACGTAAAGAATCACCAATTTAGATTATGATAATGTTCATTGATTGGTTCTACAATATAAAAATTTTACAATCAAACAAACATGTGAACTCCACACAATATTCAACTCTCCACAAAAAACCCTGTAATAGCACAAATATTAAACGACATCCTCAAATATCATTGTCTATTAACGTCCACCTTTTTTTTTTTTTTTTTTGATCAAATAAAAATTAACATAAAAGCCATGCTGACAAGTTTCTAATAGACGGGCACCGTCCATTCTCCAGTCTTCACTGTTCAGTAAAAATGATTTGTCCCATGCTTGTTCTACAATAGCTAACAGTGCACCATCATATCGCTTCCGTTGTGCTAGACATAGTAACTCCATATAACTATTGCTTTTACATCCGAATACATGTCTTGGCACAAAATCCTGAAACCCTATTCACATCAATTTATTGACTTCCAACTAGATGGGAATCTGACATGTAGACCTCGAAGCAGTGCTATGACTACAGAATTAAGAATACTAATATAGCCCCCACATAGGCCATAGCAAGCACAGTTCAACAAAAGCAATCAACGAAGAAAAATGTTGGAATTAACAAGGTAAGAGTGCAATTTTATATGTGATAATCCTTGTTGTCAATGACTGCATCATTCAACGCGGGTTCCACGGAAGGATTGAACTCACTATGCTATTAAATATGAACCTTTCCCCTCTGCTCTGCACTTGAACAAGGCACTTTCCAGCGAGCATATTTGACCAATGTTCCCAACAAATCACGTGCACTATTTCACATTGATCACACAATCTGGCATTTCTAGATGTAATTCAAGCTCTTCGGCCTCTCTGCGGAGTACAGGCTTAATATATGGATGATAATCGAGGCAAAGCAAGCGATGCACTGTGATTCAAACTCTTTTTAATCTAGCCAATGGATCCTAATCACACATAAAAAATAAAATAACAAACACACAAAAACTTTCACCCAAAAAATAAATTCACTAAACTGTCTACTCTCCTATAGCAACGGTTTGAAAATCATTGCTCTCACATCTTTCTGGCCATCCCATGAGGGATTTAAGCCAGTAGAGGCTTTGATACCAAATTAAAGTTTGTAAGAGAAGCCATTGCACACAGAAAACACGAATAGTATTTTTATTATATCTTTGCACTCAGTTACAACACATTTATATAGTTGGTCTCAGATCCAACTTATTCCTAATATGGATATAGAGGTTAAGAGAATATCTCAACAACCTCCTACAAAATCTCAAACCAACTCTAAAATTACACATTACATTCATGGAAGCATTATTTCTAATTAGGAAAAGTAGTGAACGAGTCAAGTATTCTATGAACAAATAAGAAACGAACGAGCACAACCAAAGAAACAAAGTCGGTAAACCACAGCAAGGGAGCAGTGAGGACCATTGTATCTGAGCATTGATCAATGATGAAGATTAAATCACATATTGCATATCGACGAGTATTACATTTTTACGTTAAGAAATCGCAATTTAAATTTTTTAAGTTGTGATGCGATAAGTCACAAAAGATGCGAAATGCGAAGTGTAGGAAAGATGACGTGGAAGTGACGTGGCAGTGACGCGGCAAGCTGACGTGACAGATGATGTGGCCCAGACCCCACAGACCGTAGTTAGTTTATGATGATGTGGCGATGACATGGAAAGATGATGCAGCAGTGATGTGGAAAGGTGGCATGGCACGATGACGGTGGGACCTGGCCCGCATACCGCACATCACAGGTTTTAAAAGTTAAATACAAAGGGATCATGTTAAAATCTCTGAAGTGATATTTGCGAAGTGGGTGGGACTCGATTGCAATCACAAATCACAAGTTTTAAAGGATCGTCATGAAGGTAAGCATTATAATCGCCGAAGTGCGACGTGTGATGTGGTGGGGGCCAATCACAAATCGCAAGTCTTAGAAGATAAGTGTTAAAGGTAAAGTTAATTCTTGCGCCATGCGAAGTGTGATTTTTGCATGGATGTGATGTGGTTATATTGCTGAAACTTAAAGGATTTCGGATCCGGGTGCATTGGGTCAAATACATTGTTTTGTGAAGAAAAAGGGCTAAGCACAGCAACAGGACTCAACCACACATTCAAAGGGTTTTCCACCATTTACCTGAGAGAAGGATAGTTCTCCCAATCGTTAAAATAACAAAGGGTTTATGTTTTAAAAAATCGCCAAAGCTACCAAGATTGAAGATTCATTCGAAATAGGGGGCACGGGTAGTAAGGGTCAAGTTGGGCAAGGCATTTTTAAAATTTTTTTATGTTATAACGACAGAAATGGAAAAGGTAGCAAACTCACCGGCACAATCACTAATCAATGAAAAGTTGCAAGCACTACACCAGATTTAATTATCAAATGTCAGTTTTCTGAAAAGCAGGACCAGATGTCAGAGAAACCATTAGTTATCTCTTCATGACCATCACAGCCACCTCCAATCTTATTGTTTTATCTTTTGAAGAGCCATCAAAGTGTTTGGATCCATGAAGAGCTACCCAAAATGAATTCTACAGGCGGTGTTTTTGTCAGAGATTTTTGATCAAGCCTTGCATGGCCACACTTGTCAATTTTATGCTAAATTGTAATCAATGAAAGGTTGCCGAGTAAGGTAGGGCAACCGACTTAGTATTTAGATAAATACTACATGCCTTAGTAGTATCAGGGGTTGGAAAATTGGACCCTGTTGAATCTTGCATTGTAAGAAGTATTGGAACACTGTAGATGTTTGAGTTGGGCATCAATAATAAGAGATCATTCACATGATTCTTGAGCTATGTTAATGGTGATGTTCTTTCCTCTGTGTTAATGTTTTTCCTCTGTCTTTTCATGTTGTGCATCAATTTCTCTGATTGGAAAACATACAATTTAGATTAAGATTTGCTGAGAGAGAACCTCAATTCTATTTTTGTTTGTTATCTTAATGTTTTCTTCTGAAGTATAGTTAAAGAATTATTAACTACTCTTTAGATATTACTGAAATCATTGCTTTCTTTCATCTCATATTCACCCTGCCACTAAGATCCAGTCTGCATAGTTAGCTTTCCCTGTGAATGCCCTTGAAAAGTTGATGTACAATTCAAAATTTTATGACTCCATAGCCCAATGGATTAGTTTCACAGCTCTATCTGTCCAACCACACAATCAATCAAACAAGCAACCCTCATAATTTTTGTATCTAGCCTAATATCAACACTTATAATTATAAAGTTAAATCATAAAAATAGAGAGCCCTCTCCGAGTCTAGAAAGGATAGGTCCTCGAATCCAAAGTGGTTTGATGTTGTCCTCTGTCATTTGTTTTTCCAATATCACAAATTATAGGGCGATAACACTAGATTTTAGAATTATTATAAATTTAAGTTATTAGTTTCACCCTTTCTTATTACATTCGAAAATTAGAAAATATTTTTTGAGTTAGTTTAGTATATTCTTTACACATTAAATTTAAAAATATTCCCAAAATTTGTAATTGAATTAAGTTCAATACCTTACATTTGACGCAAGGTACAATGAAGAATGGGAAGGTGATAACAGTAAAGAAACTATGTTTAGTGCAATCTTCCCACGCCATATCCAAATTTGAGCGGGAAGTGAAGCTCATATCAAATGTTCACCATCGAAACCTGGTATGCTTATTAGGATGTTGTAGTCAAGGCCCAAAAAGACTGCTGGTTTATGAGTACATGCCAAAAATTAGCCTCGACAGAGTATTATTCGGTTGGCCAAGCCATCATACTTAATCCCTCTAGATTTTTTTTTTTTCACCAAAGGGTTGTTCTCAAGTAGTTGAAATATAACTCTGCATGTGGCAAAAAAAGAGGGTAGACAGAGTTTGAGTTCGAAAATGCGTTTTGGCATCATATTGGGCATTCTTGGCTTTTGGGAGGGCAGAAGAGTAAAGGTACAAATAACACAAAAAATTCACACACAAAATAATACACGAGTTGTTGCAGTTCTTCTATTAATAAGAAGAACTCGTTGCAGTTCTTCTATTAATCACAAGAACTTCAATATTTAATCTCTTTGAATACAATGAATCCAGTGAAGGGTATTTATCTTTCTCTACTAACGACTCGCTTGAAAAGTACACTCTCACACATAACTCGACTTACTCAGCGCTCACTTAACTGACTCTCTAAATATAGTTAAATCTCCATGCGAAAGTTAATTATATATTGCACACACTTACACATAACTCTACTTAGTCAATGCCTCACTTAACTAACTCTCTAAATATAATTAAATCCCCATACAAGAATTAATTAAATATTTTAACACTTGAAACCTTGCATATCTGCACTCAGATTTATATGTTCGCATCATGTATCACAATATCAAATCCAACAATATATTGCTGGATTAAAATCTTTGTCAAAAAATTGCAGATTTTGGATTGGCCAGGACTCTTCCTCAAGATGGGAGTCACCTCAGTACTAGAGTTGCGGGGACTCTCTCGCATAAAAACATTGAAGTAGGTGGTATTCAAATCACGGGGAAAGATTATCCCCCCTCTTTTCCCATGTGGGGCACTGCCACCTCCCATCTATCTGGAACACATTATTTGTCTCAGAGGCATATCTGAGACGCTAGGGGCACACCTATGGCACCCACTAAAAATTTGATGACCTGCAAAGTATCAAGAGAAGAAACTGAGCGAACCTACTTCAGGACCAAGACATAAAAACACTATATCATCCAAATAACTAAATATACATGTTTCATCCTTGACCAAGGTAGTTGTAGAGACACCATAGGTTGTATCACCTTAGACAAACAACCCACTCCCTAATACCATGAAACAACGGAGTAGATTTAGATAAAACACAAAAGCCTGAAAGCTTGAGACGTTCAGACAGTTACAACAACGAATCACCAAGAACTCAACAAGCCTATTAAAGAAATTCACATAGAGGAACCCTGGGATTTTCATTAAAACCAAAGAATTGTGTACTAAGATACACAAAATCAAGAGACCCTAAATACGACCACCCAAAAAAACTACCAAGGTCCAACGAACTTCTTCAACAAATAAAGACTATAATTCAAACGAAGGACACACTAACCCTAACAACATAGACTCTGGAAGTATGCTCTTGAAAAACCAAATAACCATACTAAAAATGAAATTGACCTAAGATTTCATGCTCTAATAAGAGAGTCACATACTCATCATATACTTGAGATTTCATGCAGCAATAAGAGAGTCCCATACTCACCATACTAAAAATTAAATTGAGTGAATATTATACTGGTTCTTAACCTTGTATTTGTGAGGCTTCCTGGTGTGCTGGCATGACCAATTAAATTTTTCCTTATTGCAATGGGCTACTACGACTCTCTTGGGGTCTGAGGTCCGGTAGTTGATATCTTTAGCTTCTGCTTAAACTTATTTAAATTTTTTAACTGTGTATGCTCCAATACTGAGAGGGAAAGAAGACCAAGGTTTCTTCTTGCCTTTTCTCAGTGCCTTTGAAAAATGGTTGTCATTTGGTAAAACACTTCCTGCAACAATAAAATTTCTATGACAAAACAAGTTCGTTCATGATGGGCTTTATAGGAACTAAACACTATGAATAACATGCCCTCTCGGATCGAGAACCAACACACCACCATAATGAGAGTCCCCATGTTCCTCTTTGACATGCATGGAGGATATTCCCCAACAAGAAGCCAGTATAATAGGGCCATGAGTGATTTGGAGATAGACTCATGTGCATTCTTATAACTCAGATTCAAGAAGACCTTACAGTGTCGGTGTACCAGATCCTCTACCTCCACATTCCCATTATAAATCCAATGATCAAACTGACATCTAGCACAAAATGAATCCAGTAGGTATTAGGCCATGTAAAACTCTGATGGTTGGTCCACCTCTGGAATCTTTTCCGCAATTATGTTAGTACTCAATGCAACGACTAGGATATTGGCCCAATTGAAAACTGTTCCTATGGTGGTGACAATATGCATCACAGGGACCCATGTATTAATTTCATCCCTGTCATATATTTGGTTCAACATGGCTACAATGAATATATAAAATTTACTTAGGGCTTCCGTCTTGTATAGATTCTCTTTCTTTGCTCGGAACTTGGAAGGTCCTACCACCAACCCTTGAGGATGTCCTAGATTGGAATCTTGAAATATCCTAACCACTGAGAATTGAATGATTCTTTCTTGTTGTGTAGCCTGTAATAATCTTCAATATCTAATGAATAAATGGCTACAAAATATTCCCCGGTGTGATTCCTTATTACCCATCTCTCAGTGTCTGTGTTGTGTAAGATCCAGTTAATGGTCCCTGCACACAAAAAAATAGGAGGATGTGCAACTGCTTGGTGGAGTCTCAACCTCTTCACATTAATATATACCTGGAAGTTCTCCTAGTCCTCTGATATTTCTGGTTTTACAAACTCCACGAAAATATCATACCAAGACAACTTGGTGCTTTTGTTGATATTGCATGCAGTGTCTCTGTATATGGGAGGCAACAAAGAGATCTGATAACTCTCTTCTATGCTACCTTTAGGGATATTTTTGGGATTCTTGATCACTTGTGGTGTAATCTCGTCTGAAAAGGATGAAATTGAAATGTATTCGAGGTCTACGTCACCTTGCATGTAAAACATACAGTCCCACAATAAGACGTATGACATTAATAATATGAAGTCTGGAAAAATAACCAATTAATGCTTCTGAATGGTCAGCATATTTTATGGAGGAATTATCTCTGGGACAATTCATGGGGTCACACAACTGGGGAAGGTCACAAGGATGAGAGTGATAAAATTTGTGACTATGTGACTTAGATTCTAGGTTGTAGCCTTAAACAGGTTGCACCAGTCGCAACTAGTTGAGGTCGCAGGGAGAGACATGCCTTAGAGGTCACGAGAGTCGTGGGGTTGATAAGTCACGAAGATGGTGAGGTCATAGGTCACATGAGTTGCAAAGGTGGTGAGGTCGCACAAGTCGTAGGTCGTAACAATTTTATTATCGCGACTTTTTTTCGTGTGACCTGTCTGCCATGGCGACTTGGTGAGAGGGCCGACATTAAATTATTGGGCTAGGGGCTTCTCTGGTCCAAAATGATTTAGGATAAGGATAAAATAGGTAACATGGGTGAGAAATGGACTTTCTTACTAAGGCATAGGAGGTGCAATGGTCAGATACGCAGCTAAGGGGGTTTTAGAATCAGTATGTGGCTTGGAAAGTTAACTAAGGTGAATACAACCCTTCCCTGAGGGAAGTTGGAAGGTCTGGATACAAGTTGGGTACACATGACAAAATAAAATGATTACTGGGAGAGGAAAGGTCACCTACCTAGAGGAAGTCGTGCACTTTTTGAGTTTCCCAAGCTCTCGAATGCTACGCCGAACCGAATGAAAACTAAATGGCTTGATCGATTATATATAAAAGGTTGTATGTGGGGGAAATAAATGAGTTCGCAAGGGTCACAAAGTCTTGGTTTTGTACTTTTGCAACCTTTGTGACCTTATGACCCTTTTGAGGTCACATTGTCGCAGATTTTGAAATTTAGTGAGGTCTGCAATCTACGTGACTTCACAACTTATTCGAGGTCATGTTGTGGTAAAACACAACCCCCATTTTTTACTTATATACCTCAAATAATGGGGATCCTTTCTGCAAATTTTTTGGCTAAACACTTTTTAGGATTTTGATTATGTTAATTATTTTATAATTTTGTCATTTTTCATTTTTATCGGATTTATATTTTGATTCTTTCATTCAATCCAATTTTTCATAATCTTTCCAACGATACTTATTTCGCTCCATTTGGTCAACCGGTTTGTAAATAACTCTCCTTTGAAGTTTTGATCATTTTCTCACTTGAGTTAAAAAATGTATAAAGTGTACCAATATTTTAATTCTCATAGTTAAATTAGTCATTCATTGTATATATTAAATTTTAGTTAATTTTTACTAACTTTTTATTTTTCACTAACAATCCTACAAAATGATCCAATTAAATTGTATAATAGACAAAAGCATATTTCGGGATCTTGGTAATTTACTTCAACTTGTTATTTTAAAACAAATTGCCAAACCCAAAACCCAGAATTGCAAAAAAGTCAAAGTCTAATTTGTAGGATAGCTAATCCCACATGGGCCCCACTTCACATCCCTTCACATCCTTCCCAAAAAAAAAAAATGTGATCTCAAATTTTTATGATAAAACTTTGCGATTGTGATATTGCAACATCGCATATCACATATCGCAAATTTATTAAAATTTCAAACTCGTCATTTAAAAATTTACGACATGCAATTTTGGTTTATGTGATGGGTTTTTAAATTTTATGCAAATTTTCATTTCACCTTATGACTCTCGCTCACCTCACTAACCTCCGCCTCACTCCCTCACGTCATCACTCCCTCACCTAACTCTTCCATCCATTAACACTTCTTATCCCTCCTCATCCTCACATACCTCCACTCCTTATAACTCCTCACTTGTAAGCATTCAAAATTGTTTTGAATTATTAATTAAAAGAAATTATATTATATAATATTATATTTTTATTATAATTTTAATATAATTAAATTATAATATTAATATAATATTTTAATAGTTTAATTACTCAATAAATCATTTTTTAATTAGTTTAATTTTATTTTCAATTAGTTTTTATTAATCAAAATTAATAATATAATTTCAATTAATTATTATTAATTAATTAAATATTGTAATCTAATTTAGGATTAGAATTTAATTAAAAAAAATTCTGATTCTTAGCGCAAGCAATAGAATTTCTAGATTTCTGGCAATTTTAATATACTAACTTTAGAAGCTCATAAATGGAATTTTACTTGGCCAAATGAGGCCCAGGATGGCTCATTAGAAAGAAATAATCATAAAAAACATTTCTGAAGTTGTTTCATTTTCAGATTTTATCATTTATTGGGTCTAAAATTCATCAGAAGATCATGCTCCGAATTTTTTAACAAAATCATTTTTTCTGAGTTTTATTTTCTGCATTTTCATTTGCCCACAACTTCCTCTGAGTGCAAATCCATCTGTAAATGATATTCTTGACCAGTGATATCATCACATACATCAATAGAAAGATTAAATTTCCTTTTAAATTATCTATTTAACTAAGTTTTGATTGGATTTATTTTAAATTCCATGTTTGACATTTTGATTTTATTTTTGCATTTTAATTTTGTTTTGATTTGTTTTTGTAGGAAATCAATTGATGAGATGAGGAAAAAAAGATATCAATCAATGAGAATGCTCCAAAAATTGAAGAATATGATTTTGAACCAATGAAAATTGATGGAGCAGAACCATTATTCAACAAACTTTCTTATTGAGAATTATTTTGTAAATATTATAAACAGTAGATTGCAAAATATAATAGGGGCTTCTCTCCTATGCAATTCTGGAATTCTAAAAGCACTTCTATAATAGGAATTTAGAGTTGTAGGTGGTAGGAGAGAAATCTCAGATTTGGGGATTATTGAGGTTTTTCTTTTACATTCTGAGTTATGTATAATGAACAAAGTTTGCACTATTGTAGCTCTGATTTTGAAAGTAGAAGTTTAGGCATTGTAAAATACTATTAGAGACAGGAGATAGAGAAATGAACTTAATAAATTGGTATTTATAATACTATTATTTTAAATGTTGGTTTCATTTTATGATAACAGGAATGTGTCAATTTACTTCCATATTTGTGCACTTTTATGGGTATGAGTAATTTGCCTCAATTTTATGTTATTATTTATCTCTACTCTTATGGGATAAATTATGATTTCTGAGTAATTATTTACTCAGAAATATGTCTTATAAAATTGATTTATTAAATAGTTGCATGTTGTGAAATTTTTCCGCATATTATTGTTTAATTATTTAAGTTATTGATTAAATTATCAATATCATTTTGAAAACTTCTTCCTGAGTGTTGTTGATTGATTATTTCAGTTAAGAGGTCTCTAGATAGGAGGCGTTTGTTATTCCTAATGTCAGTTAATTTAAATACTTCATTAACTTGATATTCATTATAAGCAAGACATATGTAAATCCCAATTATTTAAAATAACTTGCTCTCGGTTGGGATAGATCTATATCTACCTAATTGAGACAGGATTAAGGTAGTTCCTTTTGCTTGCATCTTAGAATAATGTTGCATATAGATTAAATTATACATCCCTAAAAAATTCATCTTCCCAAAGAAGAGAAACTTGAATTGTGGCTTGGATAAGCCCAAATTAGCTTAAGGATCACTTTTTTGCCTGATCAGCAAGAGAAATGATCTGATGTCTCTTTCCCATTGATAAACAAAAGTTATATTTTAAGCCATTGGATATTGAGAGAAGGTAAATGGATCTAGTTAAACCAGTTGGAGCCACCATTCCAATCAGAAAAGGAACTTCTTTAAGGTCCAGACTGGGTGGTCATCCCCCATGTTGTTGCAGCAAATTTCGAGGCCTCAACATTTTGGCGCTAGAAGGAGGCCCTGAGACTTGTTTTACTTTGGAGTCTTTGTATTCTAACATTTTTTTTATTTTATTACAATGGCTCCTCTAAAACTTCTAATTTGGAGTTGTATTTTTGAACATGCATCTTTCAATACTGCACCAGAAATAGTAAGACTCTTGTATTAGGTAGATTTTAACTGTAAGAGGAATACTTCTACATTTAATCATACTTTACAATTCATTCAAAAATTTTCAAATTCTACTTTTCAAGTAATTGATGAAGGTATTTTATGCAAGATTTTTACTCTTACATTCTTGGCAAAAGCCAGAAGCTGGCGTCAATCACTTCCAGTTGTCTCAACTCACAATTAAGAACAATTTATTACAATCTTCCTTTCTAAATTTGATGGATATATCTATGAACATGCATGTGAATATTTTTAGGATATACAAAGGTTTGAAGGTGAGTCTTTAATTGATTTTACCATCAAGTTTCATTTAAATTGTTTAAAATTAAAAATTGAAGATAAACCTTCGAAAGAAGAATTATTAGATTAGTTTGAACATATTTTCTCTCTTCCTTCCATTCATAATCCATGTGAAATTATTTCAAGCTTTGATTAATCTCCTTCTAATTTCATTGACATAAGTAAGAATTATAGTATGGAGCTACAAAAAAATGATGATGAAGTGACCTCTATTTTGTATAATCAATTCCTTCAATTTCTGCACATTTCCTACTGCATTGATAAAGATCAAAGTGCACTTTCACATGTCAATGAATCTCAATCACAAAGCTTGGAAAATTTCACTAATCAACTGCAAGAAGATATTAACAATTCTCTTAAAGAAAATACACTTTAAAATATGAAAATAGGCATGAGTTAGAATCAGAAAATCATAATATAATTTGGCAAGTACCAGTAGCAATTAAGGTTTCCAATAATACACAATCTGCTATATAAATTTCTGAATTCTTTCATGATGAGCAAATTCCAAATTCAGATCAACAAAACAACATTCTTCAAGAAAGCATAGTAGCCAAGTAAATGATCATAAATCTGAAATTTGCAATGAAGAAAATGCACTAGAGTTCTCAAATAGAGATATTTTCAAATGCATTGTTTCAGATTCGTATTTTTCCCTTTATCCTAATAATTTTTCTAATAACAATTTATGCTCTCTTCACGTTAAAGATATTTCAGAAAATCGAGAGGCTGATCTAAATGAATTTCCAATTAGTTTTTATCAGGATAGAGAATTAACTAATGATCATTTTTCAGGCATTAATAAACATGAGCTCAACATTCCTTCTTGTTTTGATACATTAGGTGAGATCGAAGAGAATTTTAATGAATTTCATAAGATCATATATGATAGATACTTTGACATTAAGGATATTGATTTATCTTCTTTACAATTGAATCCTCATGATCAAAATTGAATCACATGTGAAAATGAAGAACAATTTAATTAAAAAATGATTTCAAATAGTTCTCATTTTCAAACAATTAATCATACTCATAATTTCAACATTCTATAAATCATTCCAATCTATGATTTATATGATGATGAAGCTCACATTTCCATTTAGAGTCATAGCCTTCTCTCTAATTCACAAGTAGGTATCAACAATAATTCTAATTGCATTATTCTACCCAAATCTTGTGAAGAGGAAATTGCTTTACGTCACTCCCAATTGTGTTGTAACAATAATAGTAACACTAGTGTAAACTATGATTTAATTTTGTTATTATTTCATCATTTATTCTTAACTTCAGATTTATTTCAAGTTTTTAGTCTTAGATTTTTAGATGTTTTATGCTGGCATATTGAGCATCTCAATTTTGAACACTCAATTAATGCATTATCTCAATGGAAAAATTAAGTTTCAAATTATAACTGTGAATATCAAGAAATATTAAACTTTCAATTTCAATTGATGTTCATTCCTTATCAATTACTTCTTACTTCTCAAGAGCAATGCCAACAAGAGAGTGTATTTTCACAATATAATCAGCAATATAATTCAATTAATAATCTTATGTTGGATCTATCGCACTTCCATCAATTTTTCATTGATCCATTTGAAAGATATTTGGAAAGTTTTCTGTCATGGAAGATCATTAATAATTTAGCACTTGAACATAACACTAACAAAATCACACAGGCCATTTTTTCTGAAAGATCATTTCTACAACCTGGCCTGCCATCTTCTCTTTTTAATCTCTCCCACTCAATAATGGAAATCCATCTAGATTTCTATGATCTAATTGAAATTCAGTTGGAAAGGGTATTTCAATAGAAGAAAATGGTGAATAAGCTACTAAAAATAAAGATACATTATGCTTTCAGATTTATTTTTCTTAGTTTAATTAAATTTGCATTTTTGTTACTAATGTTTGACATGTACATACATGCAGGAATTAAAATGCTTACATGGTTACATTGGAAATATGACTATACCTAGTCATGTTTCCTTCATTGAGCTAGAAATAGGAATAGACTAATTTTATTTTATGTTTGCATTTATTTCATTATTTCATATTTTCAATAAAACAAGTAATGAATCCAATTTCTTTTGGGAATCCCATTTAATTGTAAAAAAACAACCTAAAGAGTTTTTAGAAACTCTTGAATTATCAGATCATACTTATTTGTCAAGCCTTCAATTTTCTTTTTTTTTCAAAATTCATAACATTGATCATATATGAAGAAAATCCAAGAATTTTCTACCACTTGAATTTTTTTTATTCACAAGTAATTCTAAGAACTCATTTTTACCACTCTTGTCTTCTGATGTAATTTTGAAAATGATCCAATTTGAGAATATTCATTACTTAGCATTTTATATTAAAATAAGAAGTTGATGTTGAAATTATGCAAATTTTGAGAAAATTTGGGAGAACTTGAAGATTCATGAGGTAAAATTACAATCAAAATTCTTCCAGGTATATGTTTACAGGTTCATCGTCATTTATTGTTTGTTTTACTTTTCAAATGTTGTTTATTATTTCTATTTTGTTTTGTTTGTAGGTCTTCATTAACTTGATAATGAAGACTCAAGATAAGCAAACAGCCAGATCTTTCAAATTTGCAACATGTTCAAGGAAGTATTTATGATTTCATCTGAAATTCGAAGGATATCTGATTTTTTCTTATATTTATTGAAATCCTCATAAGTCTTAATAAATTGTCGGAATAATCATATAATATCATTATATTTCATAACTTTCTTTATAAGAAAATTATGGTAAAATCACTTTCGATTAGATATTCTGAAAATTAATTAAAATATTAAAGGGTTGTTTATTCAAAAAGTAAATTTAAATCAATCACTTCTTTTTGAATTGAATGCTTTAATAAATCATCGCACCCACATATGTCTCATCATATATCGAATTTTTCATATCGGAGGCTCTTAAATGAGCATACACCAAATATCTTTGATCTCTCGATATTCTCATTCCCTTTGATCTCCGATGATCTTTCCGTCTGATATCGCATCATCCATATCACAACTATTTGTATCACAATATTCCATCAGAAGGGACTCTTAGCATTTACTGATACAAATTGATGATGCAATACCTTTGATGTTGTTTTTCACTCATTCTCTTGCAAAATGATATGCAGCATATCACATTTCACATTTCATATATCTAATAGTTGATTTCTCCAAATATTGCGATGACCACACAATTCTGTACCTGATATAAAATTTAAATCAAGTTCATAAAAATATCATGTCCATTCAATCACAATAATGGTAGGGGCATACGTTTAAAAAGTCTCGATGTCTCGGACCCGATATGAGAGTAAATCCATATAATAAAAATATCGGGTCCATTCTCAATTGGCATATCAACACATAGTAATTTCTTTGAATTTCCATGCGAAGAAGAAGAGTAAGGGAACAATGAGGACCATTAGATCTGAGTGATATCAACGGTGGAGTTTAAATCGCACCCAGCAAGGTTTCGTATATCAGAAATTTTAGTGGTTATTGTTAAGACCTCACCCGGTAAGTTATATTAGTTACAATATGATAAAAGATAATGTAAGGAGATTGTGATGCGATGTTATGCATATCATATATAGCGCGAGATAAGTAATACGTTTATTGTTAAATATTAAAATTTCCAACGAGTGGTGTGGAGTTCGCTGCGAAATGTGAAATCACAAAATCGCAAAATTGAAAAAGTGGTAAGTTGTGAAATCTGCGGGAAGGTAAGTTATAAAAGGTGCGAAGTGCAACTGTGCGTGATTGGTCACCATTTATGTGGCCCGTAAAACCAAATTTCCGCGCATATATCATGATATTTTCATTCATGTTGCATCAGTCATTTATCACATTTGCATTATCGCAAGAATAACATCGATGTTTCATTTCATTGAACAACTTCAATCTTCTGATATAACTATTCTCCGATATCACATTCACCCCTTCACAGTTTCCCATCGCACATGCTCATATCACAACATTTCCATCAAAATATTTATATTGCATCGCTAAACTCAAATAAAACTTTGCCTTAAAGATATTTTGATGCGATAAACTTCAGTATTCGACTTTCCACCATTGTCTTTTAATCATTATAAAAAAATTCAATCGCATATCAGCAAAAGCGGAAGTCGCAGATTTTAATTTATGCATGGAAAAGAATTTCGCGATGCGAAAAATTTAGCAAGGCAATATATCTATGATTAATTTATATTTTAATTTTTTTTAATTCTGAATTTACCTCCATAATTATCATATAAAGATTCAAATCCTATTGATATAACTGTTACATTATTCGGAATTTTGAATCAATTTCAATACTTTGGGGCTGATATAAATTCATGAATGGAAGAAACATAAATAACATTCATCGCTGCAATTCATAACGAAGCATATCTTCATCTTCATTTATGATGGATTCGATTTATTCCCGATTCCTTGAACATGAAACAATGCTTTCTTTAGTTATCTTCTTGTTTTACTTTAAATTTAATAAATAATGATTTTTAGGTCAATAAAACTTCTTCATGCTTTTAATTCTAATTAAAGGAAGAAGTTATATTTTATTGGAGAAAATGATATCTTTCAGGTAAGATTAAATGTAGTTCTCCAATGGTTAGTTTCATGTGCCCACTTTCATTTATTCCCATTTCTTCATTTTTTGTTTTAATTTTTACTGATCTCGAACTTTGTTTTACAGGTCTTTATAAACCTTTCACACTTCTACCAGATTGGTTTTCTAAGTTCAATTTCTTTTCGATATTCTTAAGAGAAACAAATGATCCTCATCGAATCATCTAGACTGGGGAGTTTCTGAACCTCTAGTCTGTTTCTTTAAGCATTGTTTTTATTAGAAAATAGTTAAGATACTTTTATGTAGGAATTGTCTTCGAAAGAAGGAAAATTTGCAACAAACAAATATTTCTCATTCAACATATTATCTATCATCACTGTTATTCACCCTCTACATTTTGAAAGCCTCATTTCTTATAAATTTGCAAGATAAAAAAATTTAAATCTCAACATAGGAATGAACATACATATGCTTATTTTTTATATCCTTAGTTGGAAAATTTATATAAGCAGTCTTGTGGGAGTTTAGATTTTATTTTATTTTTCTTTTAGTTTTTTCTTTCTTCATATTTATTTTCATTCGCTGATTTATTTTCTTACTTTAGTTTAGAAATGATTTTCCTTTTGCTTTCAGTTTTGATTTGATTGTGGTGACTTTTCCATGACTTATGTGAAAGGTTGTTTCCTACCTTACAGTGATTGACATACATGCGAAATATTTTACTTTATCTATTTAAGTGAATTTCATTAACCATAAAGTCATCTTGCTTTAAACATTTTTCATAGAGGAACACACATCCTTTCTAAGTGATTGAGTTTAATTTTTCAAGGAAAGAACTTATTTGAGTTTAAGATAATGAATTCCTTCCACCCCTACACATAAAATCCTTTGGTTGATAGTTATAGGGAAATAATTTAGAGTAAACATTATGAAAGTATTATTTCCATTAAACATAAATCTTTATTTTCCATCTCACTCCTTTCACTCAAATATATCATAAACTAAAAGCTTGCAAATGCGCTTATCAAAAGAGTGAAAAAGAGGAAGCATGGGAAATAAAAGTAAACTCGTCATGGCTATGGACGCTCGCTAGCAACGGGACTAGCCTTGTATGGCATAAACAACTTCATCACGGTACTAATCAGGCTTGTTGGCATCGAAGTGATGTCAGATACAATCACAAAATGGATATATTATTTATCAAAACCTCCTATCTCTACCTTCTATTTTTCACACAAGGAAAGTTAATAAAAAAAAAAAAATCCCCAAATTTGACTTCATCACTTTTACTTGAATTTTTTTTAAAGCACTTATTTTTAAAAACTCATATTGCTTAATCTACTTATGTGGAACCTATGGAAATGTTTTATTGTTATACGATTTCATGATTTCCATTATTTGTAACCTTTGGGTAAATTAAAGTTCATTATTTTTAATAAGAGATAACGAGCTCTTCTCCCACATGTTGCCATTGTTGTGGTAAAACACAACCCCCCATTTTTGACTTATATACTTCAAATAATGGGGACCCTTTCTACAAAATTTTTGGCTAAAAACCTTTTAGGATTTTGATTATGTTAATTATTTTGCAATTTTTTCATTTTTCATATTTATCATATTTATATTTTGATTCTTTTATTCAATCCGATTTTTCATAAGCTTTCCAACGATAATTGTTTCGCTCTATTTGGTCAGCCAGTTTGTAAATGGAACTCATTTGAAGTTTTGATCATTTTCTCACTTGGATTAAAAAATGTATAAAGTGTACCAATATTTCAATTCTTATAGTTAAAATAGTCATTCACTGTAAATATTAACTTTTAGTTAAATTTTACTAATTTTTCATTTTTTACCAACGGTCCTACAAAATGACCCAGCTAAATTGTATAATAGATGAAAACATGTTTTGGGATCTTGGTAATATAATTCAAATTGTTATTTTAAAACAAATTTCCAAACCCATAACCCATAATTGCAAAAAAACTAAAGTCTAATTTGTAGGATGGTTAATCCCACGTCGGCCCCACTTCACATCCCTTCACATCCTTCCAAAAAACAAAAGAATGCGATCTTAAAATTTTTATGATAAAAATTTGCGATTGTGATATTGCGATATCGCATATCGCATATCGTAAATTTATTAAAATTTCAGACTCATAATTTAAAAAGTTGCGATGTGCGATTTTGGTTTATGTGATGGGTTTTTAAGTTTTATGCAAATTTTTGTTTCACCTTATGACTCCCGCTCACCTCATGCTCACCTCACTCACCCTCCATCTCACTCCCTCACATCGTCACTCCCTCACCTAACTCTTCCCTCCATTAACATTCCTTATCCCTCTTCATCCTCACATACCTCCACTCCTTATAACTCCTCACCTTCATGTGAAGCATTCAAAATTGTTTTGAATTATTAATTAAAAGAAATTATATTATATAATATTATTGTTAATATTATATTTTAATTATAATTTTAATATAATTTAAATTATAATATTAATATAATATTTTAATATTTTAATTAATCAATAAATCATTTTTTTAATTAGTTTAATTTTATTTTCTATTAACTTTTATTAATTAAAATTAATAATATAATTGCAATTTATTAGTATTAATTAATTAAATATTGTAATCTAATTTAGGATTAAAATTTAATTAAAAAAAATTCTAATTTTTAGCTCAAGCAACTCAATTTTCAGATTGCTGGCAATTTTAATATACCAATTTTAAAAGCTCATAAATGGAGTTTTACTTGGCCAAATGAGGCCCAAGGTATGGCTCATTAGAAATATAAAATCATAGAGAACATTTTTGAAGTTGTTTCATTTCCATATTTCATCATTTATTGGGTCTAAAATTCAGCAGAAGATCATGCTCCTAATTTTTCAACAAAATAAATTTTCTTAGTTTCATTTTCTGCATTTTCTGCAATTTCCCACAAGTTCTTGTAAGTGCATATCCATCCGTCAATAATATTCTTGGCCAATTACATCATCACATACATCAATAGAAATCTTAAATTTCCTTTTTAATTAATTATTTAATTAAGTGTTTATTGGATTTATTTTAAATTCCATATTTGACATTTTGATTTTATTTTTGCATTTTAATTTTGTTTTGATTTGTTTTTGTAGGAAATTAGATGATGAGATGAGAAAAAGAAGATATTGATCAATGAGAATGCTCCAACAATTGAAGAATATGATTTTGAACCAATGAAAATTGAAGGCGCAGAACCACCCTTCAACAAACTTTCTTATTGAGAATTCTTTTGTAAATATTATAAATAACAGATTGAAAAATGTAATACGGGCGTCTCTCCTCTGCAATTCTGGAATTATAAAAGCACTTATGTAATAGGAATTTAGAGTTGTAGGTGGGAGGAGAGAAATCTCAGATATCGGGATTATTGAGGTTTTTTCTTTTACATTCTGAGTTATGTATAATGAACAGATTTTGCACTATTGTAGCTCTGATTTTGAAAGAAAAAGTTCACGAATTGTAAAATACTATTAGAGATAGGAGCTGGAGAAATGGACTTAATAAATTGGTATTTATAATACTATTATTTTAAATGCTGGTTTCATTTTATGATAACATGAATGTGTCAATTTACTTCCATATTTATGCAGTTTTGTCGGTATGAGTAATTTGCCTCAATTTTATGTTATTATTTATCTCTACTCTTATGGGTTGAATTCTTATTTTTGAGTAACTATTTACTCATAAATATGTCTTAAAAATTGATTTATGAAATAGTGATATGTTGTGAACTTTTTCTGCATATTATTGTTTAATTATTTAAGTTACTGATTAAATAAACAATATCATTTTGAGAACTTCTTCCTGAGTCTTGTTGATTGATTATTTCAGTTAAGAGGTCTCTAGATAAGACGTGTTTGGTATTCCTAATGTCAATTAATTGAACTACTTTGTTAAATTTATATTCATTATAAGCCAGACATATTTAAATCCCAATTATTTAAATTATCTTACTCTCGGTTGGGATAGATCTATATCTGCCTAATTGAGATAGGATTATGATAGTTCATTTTGCTTGCATCTTAGAATAATTTTGCATATAGATTAAATTCTACATCCCTAAAAAGGTCATTTTCCAAAAGAGGTAAAACTTTAATTGTGGCTTGGCTAAGCTCAAATTAGCCTAAGGATCACTTTCTTGCCTGATCAACAAGAGAAATGACCTGATATCTCTTTCCCATTGGTAAACAAAAGTTATATTTTAAGCCATTGGAGATTGAGAGAAGGTAACTAGACCTAGTTAAACCAATTGGAGCCACTATTCCAAAAAGAAAATGAACTTTTTAAAGGTCCAAACCGAGTGGTCACCCCCCATGTTGTTGCAGCAAATTTCGAGGCCTTAATAGGTCGCAAGGTTGGATATGGGTGAAAGACCAGAAATTCCAATTTGTGACTTAGTGACTTAACTTAGGAAAAATTGAAAGGTCGCAAGGTCCCAATATTTTAAGCTTAGGGATGCTCATTTGATGTGACTTATGACTTAAGAAAAATGGTCTTTAGGTTCCCCAAAGTTAGATTTGTGAAAGAGTCCAAGGCAGGTTGACCAACTCATAAGAGGCTCAAATTGAGATTTGGGATGCAGGGTGTTAGGGTCCCGTGATTTAACTGATTGGCAAGCCAAGTGACAGGGTAACATCAAACCAATATTTGGAGCCCAAGGACCTAGCCTTCCTGGACTCAGAGAGGGCTCTCTCTATTTGTGTAAGGGATGTATAGTTGTTTGCTTCTTATGTTTTTTATTTTAGGCTAGTTGTGAAGTAGGTTTTTAGTTTGTTTTTAGGTTTTTGAGGGAGGAACTGGTCAAAGACTAAGATAGATAAAAATATTGTTAGATCAACTGAGCTATGGGGTCGAAAAGGTCGTGAAAGCCTCAAATGGTGATACAAGGTATATTGAAGGGCCGATTTGATTAAGGTAAAATGGATCTTTAGGTAAAATGAAGTGGAATGGACACTAAGTTTGTGAAGGAAAAAGGCTTTCAAACATAAATAGTTCAATATCAGACATTTATATGGTAGGGCTAACCATTAATCATGATAAATGTAACTTCAAACTAATAGATGCATAAAAATAAACATTCAAGTGATACATAGAGATATATGACTCTATAACTTTAGGAAAATCGCTATCAGACTTTGGGGAAAAACAATTAAGACAAATAAATAACTCAAACTACTAAGAGGGAACTCCTAGACATAGTATTTTGGGTTATCGAGCACATTGAACTAAGATGGCAGAGGTTTAGGCAAAGGGAAAGATCTATACAAGACATCTTTGGTTCAACTAGGACAATCAAACATTCAAAGAAAGGTTTCAGAGGTGGAAGATTTGACTAGCCATGAGTAAGCAAGGCGTATCGTGAATCATACTTAGCATGCATAACAACCATAAATGAAACAGGCAAACAATTTCTTCAATGATTAAAGAGAAATTAAGAATTCTTTGATATGACTAAGAAGGAAGAAAACATAGAAGCTGTAATGAAACAGGAAATCTGAGGTGCCTCCAAGGGCATCTCTCAAATCTATTCTCTATTGTATTACAACAAGAAAGAACATGAAATATGTATGAAAACTAAGAAACATAACAGAGAAGGACACCATACCATTTTACCAAGTCAAGGAATCCAACAACAGTCCTCTTTCATCATCCAAAACATTCAAGAAACTATCCAATGCATGAGACAAGTATTTCTTCCAAGCTTGTATAACCATATATTGCTCTATATCATCAAGTTCAGCCTTGTTTATAATGAAGTCTCTTGGAATATAAAGGCCAAGATGAAGAAGAACCTCCTAGTGCAACTAGCAAGCTCATTGGCCCTTCAAAAATATCTGATTTTGTCCTTGAGTCTTTGTAAAGTCCAAGGCACAAAATATCTATAAAAATATCCTAAAAATGCTAAAAAAAGAAATTAAATTGACTTTTCCAAACTGACAATGACAAAAAAAATCTAAACGCACATTTGGAAAAGCCACTTCAGAAAACTGCATTTTTTACAAAAATACTTCAAAAATATGGCAACAGAAAATCCCTTGTCTTGTGGGCAACCTTTGGAGGAATTCCCGATGTCAAAACGAGGCCTGTGATGGCTCGTTAGAAATCCCTGGATGTCTAGTTTCTGAAAATACTTTGTTTTTCCCAAACTGATCACTGGAAGCTTGTGAAAATCTGACCTGTGTGGAAAACCCCAGAAATTAGCCTTTGCTGATATGTGGGGCAAAGTGTTGAAAAAGTGACTGTTTTTCACCACTTTGGGGGACCAAAACATCTTCAGTTGATCTAAAATTGGCTGAGTAGATGCCCCTAAAGTTATGGCATCCAATGATACCATTTTCAACTTTTGAGGATGCTTCAAACTAAAATGGCGATGCCCATGATTTTTTGCAAAAAAACCAAAAATGTCAAAAAACAAAAACATGTTGAATTATGCCCAATTTTGGTGGGCATGACCCTCATGTGTTTTCAGAAGCATGTTGAGAAGCGAAGACTGAAATTTCAAGCCTTGATACGCCTTTCTTCACTTTTGGTGCCGGGCGCCTCTTTCGGGCCTCCTTGAGCTTTTCTTGTGTAGACTTCAATTTCCTTAGGGTGAATTGATTAAGCTTCTTATAGTGCCTGGTCATTTTTATTTGAAGGTTTAAGTCTCTATTGGAATTTTCCAACTTATTCTCTAAGTGTTCATTCACCATTTCAAGCCATGCTTCTCTATTGTTTTCTATCTCTTGGGTGAATAAAGTAGTAAGAGGAAAAGATTGGAAAAGGGCAGCCTCTTCCTCTTTTTGTTTCTCCAAAGCTATTTTGAGTCCTATAGTCCTTGGCCTCTTCCTCCTTGGTTGATCTTCTTCTTCACTGTCATTGAATTCACCCATGATTTCTTCCAACTTAATTTGCGCTTTGAAGGCTTCTTTTTGATACTTGATAGCCCGTGTCTCATAAACTTCCATGTGGACATTCATTTGCTTGTTTTGTGTTTGCAGAAAATGAATGAGGTTTTTAGCCTCTCTAGATCTGCTCTTAGATCACGAATTTGTTCTTCTCTATTTAGCAAGAGAGACTCTAGGACTCTGGTCTCATTGTCACTGTCATCATTGTTAATTTGAATTATGTCAAAATCCCTCTCTTTCTCATGGATACTTTCCTCCTTCTCTTTTCCCTTGCTTTGGGTGGCCTTCTTGGTCCTCATCCTCTTTGGTAATTCAACCATGGATTGTTTGGGCAACTTGCCTTTGCTTCGGAGTGCTCTAGTAACATTAAGAGTTACAATTTGAGTCACTTTATTTCTTGATGTTCGGGGCTTTGTTACCTTTGGAGAAGAAAACATGGCCCCTTGCTTAGGAGAGGCAGCTAACACATGCTCTATTTGGTCTTTTCCTTTACTACTCCCTTTATCATCCTTGCCACTGTTTTCCTCCTTTTGAAGGCTGCCTTGACTGTCACTTTGCATGTCTCCTTGAGGGCTTCCTTGTTCACTTTTGTCCCTGCTTTCTTTAGGAATTTTAGGCTCTGTATCCTCAATTTTTTGTGCTTCATCCTGATCATGCTTACTGTTGTGTGGGCTGCCAATATTTTCTTCTTTGTGATTGCTGTGTTCCTCATCAAACTGTTCCATTTATTCATCATTCCACTCTTCACTTTTTTTCTCTTTATCACTGTGCTCTTCTTCATTTTGCTCTTTTTCACTTTGCTTCATTTCACTTTGATCCTCTTCACTATTTTACTCTTTCTCACTGTGCTCTTTTTCATCACTATTTTTCTCTTTCTCACTATGATCTTCTTCTTGATCAATCATAGGATATTTTTGCTTCTTAGGAGTGGGTTTACTAGAAGAAGGAGAAAGATTATGAGTGGATGGTGAAGGAGATGCATGGGATGAAGAAGCAGTGGCGAAATCAGGATGTGAAATGAAAGTGTCCTAGGAAATTTCCTTTTTCTCAAGTTGATGGAGAATGAAAATCTTGATAAGGGAATGATGGAAAAGACAAGCCTGCTACTGAGAGAAAGACTTCTTTTGAATAGTAGAAGCCATCTTTTCAATACTTCTATGGAGGAAAGATGGTAGGTTTATCAATTGGGTTCTTGTGAAGTGCATGAGTAGCTTGATATGGTAAGCATAAACCCAATAAAACCTCCCTTCGCATGTGAAATACCTCATGATGATTTTCATGAGAGGAGCATAGCTGGTCAACAAATATAAAAAATGAAAAATAGATAGGCATGCATCCCGATGTTCTAGTTTCAAAAAGGGTTTATATTAATCTGAATCTAGGTAGCTCTGCTTAAACCATTTTTCTCCGACATATGGAATTTTGGTAACTCTAGAAATAGATCTAGGAGAGAGCTTGAAGTCTAAGCCTGCTAGATGAACATGTTTCCCTTGCAGCCTTAAAGCAAATAGATGTGTCAAGGGAATATAACTTTTCACCTCCTAAACCTTTTGACAAAACTCCAAAAATCATACTTCATGAAAGTTAAAAAGTACTAAAGGATGGGCATTTACTTCCTCAGTTGAAAAAGGTTCATACCTTTTGTGAGGACCACTTCTGCTATCTTGCCTGGGAGGCATCTTTCTTCTGAGATTCTTGGCTGAGTCACTAAGGCAACTATCTCAAATGTTTACTGTGATAAATCTTCAATCAACACACTCTTTACTTTTTGAGAAAAACCAAGTCTGTTTTTAGTTAGCCCATCAACTTGTTCAAAGGAGACAACTCTTTTGATTTTGACTGTATGAAATATTTCTCCTTAGATCACTATTTATTGTGATTGTTTGAAAAAATGTCCCTTTGAAAAACAATGTCTCTTTGGGTAGCACTGTTCTAATGGACTGATAAACACAGACTGTATCTTTTTAGAAAAACACTATATCTGAGTAAAGAGGTTTTTATACAAGGTTTGTTTATGGATTTGGAGGAAAATGTTTTTCTTAGGTTTTGACTCACAGTCTCTCTACCTATAACATCTCCTCTGAAACCACAGCAAGGAAAACCCTTACAAACTCTATTTTTTCTATTGAACACTGTAGTCTAGTTGAAACAAGAAAAGGCTCTTATGAACTTACTGTCTTAAGGGATTGGTTTAAAACTAAAAACTGTGCCCTTAAAAACACTGTATTTTACCTTTAAATTTCTTTATTTCTGTGGATGATTATTGTTTCTTCAGAATAGGGACAAGCCTCTTTTTGCAGAGTGAACCTTTAAATTTTCATATTTGACCCCCTTTTCTTTAACCACTGTTCATATTATGAAATCACAGCAAGAAAACTAACATAACACCTCCACTATTTCATAACCCAAGGAAAAACCTCCCTTTCTTTGAAAATTATGATGCAAACCCTCCTTTGAAATCAAACTTGATCAAGAAGGCAAGAAATACCTTAAAGAACAAGGGTTCAAGGTCCCTTGAGTGTTGGTGCAGTGGGTAAAAACAATTGGAGTGTTTTTGCAACAGGCGGGCATTTAGTGCCAAATGCGCCGCGCAGAAAGGCCTGTTTGGTCGGCCTGGGCGCCGGACACAGGTGCGCCACGCAGCTTCAGAATTTACACTGCGCCTTTGCTACAGGCACACCGTGCTGAGATTTAAGCCTGGAAAATCTTCACAATCGCTCAAAAACGTCTCCTTTATTGGTGGGAAAGCCAATAAACGCAATGAGAGCTTGGTTCACGTCCTTCATACTTATAGGGGTTTCTTTCAAAAGACCAAAACCTCTTCCTCCTTTTTCAAAGATTGAAAAACCTTTTTGAACTTTAGCACCTATGTTTTTGCAAAGGAAACTCAGGTTGTTTTATTTTACAGTCTTTTTAATCTTACTGCCATTTTTAACTATGCTTTCCATGTCATTCATGGGGAAAAACTTTTTAACTTAAATATAATCCTTCTCCTTGGCCTTTTATGTAGATAATGTTTTTATCTCATAAACTTCGTGATGGAAAAGGCCCTCTTTTAATGCAAACTCATTTGTTTCAACCACCTGCCTTTTGTCTTTGACTGATTTGAAAGGTAACTTCTTCCAGTTTTGCTTTTCATCCATAACCTGGGGGAGCTTAGCTTTGATAATCATAATGAAATTACTCAAAGCTATCATGCCCTTTTCTCATTAGTTATATAGGTGGTCTATCCATTTATCATTTTGCAGATCAGTTTAGAGACTGAGATTTAGGCCTGTCAACTTAACCATCCATAAAAAGGCTTGTTTAGTTAGAATTGTAACTTGTGATTTATCCTTTGGGGAAGGCTTCACAAATGCAGGATCAGAGCCTGTGAACATCCTCATGCTATCTCTCTTAGATAAGCTCTAGTTTATGATATGGAATAGGCTTTTGACTTATGAACTCCTATTGTTTTATCATTGTTTTCAAACCTGTTTTTCAAAAGGAAATTTCTCAAAAACCATATGAAAAACATGTTGCTGCCTCTTTTGCCCATCTCTTGGAAGGAGGTGACTCACAAATTTTGAAAACACTTTAACACCTTAACCCTATGCTTTTTGAATGAAGGAGGTTACACTTGTGCCTTTTTAACCATTCTGCTTTAATGAAGGAGGTTAACATTGTAGACATTTCATCTATTTCCAAAATGCATTACCTTTCTGCAAATCACATGTCTCTGCTTAGTGCAATGTCAAATAGGCAATAATCTGCTCTGTGAGATGTGTTCTGAGATATGTTTTCTTTGTAAAAGATCTTTGCGAACGCTTAGACCAGAAATCACATGACTTGTGTATGCAGAGTATTTGCTTGCTAGACATAGTTGACTGACTTATTTTGATTGTGTTTGCAGATGCCAGTTGAAATTTCCTTTTGGAGGAGGTGCTGAGAATACTGCTGATCAGCCAAACATTATCTCTTTTCATTAATAGGACTTGGAGGCTGCACTCTATTTCTTTAGATGACTCTGGCTTTTAGACTATAACCATAGTAGCTCGTTACTTACTCTATTTCACTTGTTTTACTGAGGACAAGCTAGTTAAGCATGTAGGACCTCTTTGACTTTGTTCTTTTGCTCCTTTACACATGGATCATTGATGCAATCACACCCTTGCAGAGATGTAACAGACAATGACTTTGAACTCTGAAGAACTTCCTTGGGATTTGATGGAGATTTTTCTTGACCTTAAGCATGCTCTTTTAGACAGTGAACATACCTATCTTCTTCTGTTCTGGATCTTTGTAGAATTTCTTCTAGATTGGGACAAAAAGAACTCTTAGTGGCGCGACCTATGGATGTATCAAGATTTTTTTTTGCAGATTAAGTGCTAATTCAGGGCCGGCTGGTACTGAACAAAGGCTTTTGGCTCAGGATGTTTTTTCCAAGGAAGGGATTCCCTAAAGCACCACTACCTAACTTAGGGGCGATCTTGACAGATTTTGAGTATTTTCTTTGGTATGATTAAATCTCAAAATTACATATGACCAGATATAGAGTGGCTGAAATTTTATCAACATTTGGATAATGAATGACTTGTGAATGAGGGTAAATGATAGCAGATAACCTTTAGTTATGACAACTCATGGACAAGATTATATGACTGAAACTAGATAGGACTTGACAACTAGGTTTTTTCTCATCATAGGCTGACCGGAAAAGGTAGGAGGAAAAAAATTGTTTAGGGGTGTTTTCTAGATGACAGATTTGACAGTTTGGAGATCAGCTTCTAGAAAACTTGGCTTAAGAAACTAGTCATCATCAGCATGTGAAAAATATTGATGACTAACAATGGCTCCATTTGAGGAGGGAAACTCCTTTTTAGGAGGTGTCCAGAATTTCAGATCTCTGGCTTTTGAAGACCAGTGCCTTATCCATTTGTGCAAAATTTCTTTCTTGATGCTATTTCTGAAAATGGACAACATGATTAGCATTAAAGTCTTTCTCTACCTACCCAGCTACATTTCCTAACATTTTTTCTTCTTTTGGGTGCATTTAGACTAGCAACCCTTTGGCATAATATTTTTGAAAAATGACACTATCTAATTCTACACTTATATCCGCCGGAAGTTTAGATTAAACTGATGAAATCCTTTGTTTCTCTACCTATGCTAGATCGACTGTCAATATTAAGTTGTTTGACAGGATTTCATTCTCTAATCTAAAACATGAAATTAAAAATTGACCAAATCAGGATTAGACAGTCTGATTTTTCATGTATTTGTGGCATGAAAGACAAATTGCACACAAATATTATTTTGCATGAAAATGAAATTTAGAAAAATCAGGGCTAGGATACACAGTTTGTTTTTCATCCCTGTTTTCCTCTTTGGTTCTGTTTTGAGCATGTGGAACCAATATTTTTTCCTAATCTATCTTCTTTGGCAAGTTAAGCTTACATAATTTGACTATCATTCTCTTACTAACTTATCAGCAATAAATTTAAAACATGTTCAGTTATGATTAGGTTAGATAACTGAACAAGAAATTTTTGAGCACTAGTAGCGACATTTAGACTTACGCACTTTTAGAATGACTATTTTTTGAACATGGGGCTTTCTAGTTGTTTTTCAAACTGCCCTCTTTTTCTACTTTTCTATTGTTTTTGAATTTTCTGTTTTTTGATTTATTTCTTCAAACAATGATATATACAATGATTGAAAAATATGGAACTAGAAATCCTGGAAATGGTGAAACTTGATCATCTTATCTTCATAAGGATCTCCTAACGCTCTTGGTCCACTTAGCTCTTGACAAGAAAAGTTTGGAAAATTTTCTCTTTCAAGCATAACATAAGGATTCATGCATGAATCTCTAAACAACCTCGTGTCTTCCCGCTGTACTTCTTTATAGCTTTGATCTCTACTTCTCCTTTTGCTGTACATCTTTTTCAAATAATGTAGATATTCTTTATCATTTTTGAAGTATATGATGACATCATCAAGGTACATCAGAATGCAGAAATTTAGAACAGGAAACATAGCTTTCAGGAACATGTCTTTGGTGTCTGGTGGTTTTGCAATTCTGGTTTTGAAGATGGAACTACTTCTAGCATATTTGAAAAATTCTTTGAGCTGTTCGCTTTGCAAAGGAATTATTTGGTGATACCATGAAACATCATTTTGTAAAGACACATGATTAGAAGCACCTATCATTTGTATAGAATGGTCTTCGGCAGGAAGGATATAATTTATGTCCCAAGGGTGTCTATTTGTGTTTCTAAAATCAACATAGATCCTATGTCCAGTTGTCTTGTCTTTGATTATTAATGTTTGGTCAAGATTTTTGTATTTTATTTTGTCGAATCCGTTTCTTGAAGTGATGGCAGTGTCATAGTGCTTCTCACTATTTTCCCTACATGTAGTAGTATCTTTAACAATTTTTCTAATTCTAGCAGTTCTAAGTCTTTGGTGGAGTGGTAAAATGTTAGCTAGTTCAAACAACTCAGGTATATTTGGACTGCAGTCATCATATCCCTTCATATTAAGTTTATTAGGCATTTTTCCTGGATCTTTAGCTGTTTTGGCTATAGTCAAGGTTTCATTTGAGGAGGTAGAGTTATGAGATGATCAATCATTTAGGTATGGTAAGAACATTAAGCTCCCCTACCCCTGATTTCCAAAGAGGTTTGTAATATGCAAGTCTTCTAATGCCTTTGTTCTGAAAAATTCTCCTGATGTTACTGTTGATGTTTGTCTATGGTTTGAGCAATTTTCTTGATGGTATATAATGTTTTCTGCTTCCTGCTCTATTTCTGTTTCAAGAGAATCAAATTCTCTTTCCTCAGGACATAACTGCTCAGGGTCATGATAATTTTGAGTGTCCAGCTCATCATAGAGAACCTAGGGTGGCTGATGTGGTGCACCTAAATTTGTTTCAAATTCTCCTAATTGTTCCTCAATGTCTTCATCAGTGTGTAAAATGAAGGAATTCAGATCTGAATGCAAGGAGTACATCGGGATGTTATCTGGCCTTTCTTTGCTGCTAACCATATATTTCATGTGTGATTCCCGATAGAGTATTCTAGTTTGGTTAAACACAGGATTAGTGGCGTAGGACATATCAAGTTGAATATTTCCCTGAAGCTTGGCCCCCCAAGTTCTAGATAAAAGAATTATGTACTTGGGAGGGATGTCTTCTACCATTATGTCCATGATCAGGTGCTTTGCAGGTATTTGGGAAAAAATGAAAGAAAGATCTTTGATTAAGCCTAGACACTTGACTCTGCTTGAATCAAATGAATGTAAATCTTTATAGGGTTTTGTTATTTCTAGGCCTAATATTTCCATCACAACTTTTGGCATGAGATTATGTGAGGCCCTGGAATCTAGTATGGCATTGTGTAGGATTTGGTCATGTATATTCAGACTGATGTAAAAGGGAAGACTGGTTCCTTGTTGAAATTTCCCTTCTATTTTTGGACCAAACAACACTTCAGGGGTATCATCAGCTAGATGTAGGGTGTCTACATCATTTCCTATGTTTAGGACCTTTGGCACTTGGGATTTGTAAGAGCTTTGGGCGAGAAGTTTAGTGAGAGGCATGGTGATCTTTATTTTGGCGATGTCCCCTTCAAAACTGAAGGGTGCTTGTAGTTTAGATAGATTTTCTTTAGTTTTTTCAGCCATGACTTTCTCTATGTTCTTGATTTGCTGACTTTGGTTCAGGATTTTGTTCAACATAGCCATCTCGGGAATCTTAGTAGAGGTACTAGGACAATCTGGGCCAAGGCTTGTCTGAATAGCTTTATCTTTGTTTTGGTCAATTTTCTTGGCCACGATTTTGTTACTATCCACTGCTATTTTAAGAATGGTATCGGGGGTTTTAGTAACAGCGGTGTCTGAGCTATTTTTCTTAGAGTTGTCCTGGTTTTTCCTACTCCTAAGATCATACTACCTATGAGCTTCTATTATGGCATTCTGAAATCCTATGGCAGGATCTTCGGGGTCCTCATAGTTGGTTTCATTTTTATTCGAGGAGAGAAAAACTTGTTCTTCTTCTATGAGGAAAACCTCACCCTCGCTATGAGAACCTATTAGGTTTAAATGACTTTCATCAATTGGTTCTGTATCTCTCTCTTCCTCATCAACATAGTTTTCATTGAAGGGTGGCCTAATTTGTTGGTCATTTTCCCTTGGTTTATTTTGAGGTTGGTCTCTCCTAAAGTTTTGGTTCTGGTTCCTGTTTTGAGGGTTTGGCTGGTTGTCCCTAAAAGGTGCCTTTTCACTTATCGTTTCCCATATTTTTTCCATGGATCTAACCAGGTCATCTATTCTAGGATCTGAGGAAGAGACTGAAGGGGAGACCTCGTCACAGTATGTGACTTTCTTCTCTAATCTGGTCCTAGCTCTTTTTTTGGCAAAGTTGGCTTCTACACTCATAGCCACTTTTTGGATTTCCTCTAAGGTTGCGAGGTCTTTGTCTCTTAGTTGATAATTCATGTCTGGGTCGAAGCTTTCGAGAAAATTTGCTAAGGCTGAGCCAAGTGGAGGTTTGAAGTGAGGTGGGAGGGTGTTATAAACACTGTTGAACCTAGTGCAGTAGTCCCGGACACTTTCCCCATTATCCATTTTTAGATTGTTATACTTAGAAAATATTTGAATGGGGTTTTTTCTAATTTCCCACCTATTTATGAAAGTTTGGTAGAGTGTCGGGAGATCGTTTATACTGTTAGGAGTTAAGCTCTTAAACCATTTCTTGGGTTCTCCGCCCAGGCTTTGGGTGAACATCCTCATTCTTATGGTCTTGTCTTCTATTTCCATGTATTCAAAGGCATCACTAATTCTATCTACATGTTGTTGGGCGGTAGTAGCCTCAACTCTGGTGAAGTGCGGGATTTTGGATTGGTAGTCATGTTGTAAAGGTGCTAAAGGATATGGTAATACCAAAGGTGCATACCAAGCTGCCATGGTGGGATCTAATGGTTGATTTATAGTATGAGGGTTTGTGGGATGAGATGAGGTTATTTGAACAGTGGTGGTCTGAATGGGTGTGGCAAAGGTACTTGGACTTGTGAACTGGTTTTGAGCAGATTTAGGGTGGTAGGAGCCAAAGTGGTGGAGAAGCTAAAAGTCAGGAGGTGTAGTAGGTGAGGCTTCTCTACTAGGACTCTGATGCAAATCTAAGGGCTCAAGATTGTCAAAGTTGATTTTACTTTATGACTTGCTTCTAAAAAGGGTTTTTGCTAATTTCAAGTCAAACTAGGAATCCTGCAAGGAGGTGAGATGCTCAGGTACAGAGCTTGTTTTATGGATGGACCTATCGGTAGTTAAGTCACCAGTTTCAAAAATTTTCCACAAAATCTTCTCTGGGTTATCAACTATGATAGGGGGATTCAGGTCTGGATGAGATCTGGTATTGATTCTTTGTGAAGCCAGATTTCAAAACCAAAGTTTAGAGAGGATGATAGTTGTGATTATTTTTGGATGGATGACCTGTCTAGGGGTTTCGCTAATGTGAAGAATGGTCATAACAAAAATGAAGGCTAGTGGAGTTGCTAGGTGGATTTCTTTGAGATCTATGGTCCACCACTAATACTGTCAAAGATGTTATTTGGAAAAATTTCTCTAGCAAACTTTGATGTGAAAAACTTGCAAGAAAGACTTAACACTTAGTTTCAACAGTTTGCTAGACTATTGGGGAAAGCTATGGTTCTATTTGCAAGTTTATTATGTTTATCTCCTACGTTTAGGTGAAGTTTTCTGAATCACTAAGTTATACTTAGCTTGTCACTGATTACAGAGGTTGTGTGATGAATTTTGAGTTTTGGAAAAGATGAGTCAACAGAATAATAAGGTTTATGAAATTTTTGGTTTTTATAGAGTTTTAGGCCTACTGGAGGTTAGTGGAGTCTCCAGGTGGTTTTTTGGTTGTTTTTATAGAGATGTACTTATGGTCCACCACCAATAACTAGGAAAATCCAATCTGGGGATGTTGTTTGGGGTTTTCTGAGTCTTTATGTGCAGCCTATGGTTTGTTAGAGTGTTCAAAACTCGATTCATCACTTTGCTAGGGTGGTGAAGCAACAAGAGTTTACTCTAAATGATTCCATGGCTTCTTTCCTGTTTTAAATTTTGAAAGACTAATTAATCTACAAGAGTTTGCTAGACTGTTATGTACTCAGTTAGTCCCACTGTGATCGCCGTTATGTTAGGGTCCCATGATTTGGCTTATTGGCAAGCCAAGTGACAGGGTAACATCAAACCAATCTCTGGAGCCCAAGGACCTAGCCTTCCTAGACTCAGAGAGGGCTCTCTCTATTTGTGCAACGGATGTATAATTGTTTGCTTCTTATGTTTCTGATTTTAGGCTATTTGTGAAGTAGGTTTTTAGTTTTTTTTTAGGTTTTTGAGGGAGGAACTGATCAAAGACTAAGATAGATAAAAATATTGTTAGATAAACTGGGCTATGGAGTTGAAAAGGTCGAGAAAGCCTCAGATGGTGATACAAGGTATATTGAAGGGCCGATTTGATCAAGGTAAAATGGATCTTTAGGTAAAATGAAGTGGAATGGACACTAAGTTTGTGAAGGACAAAGGCTTTCAAACATAAATAGTTCAATAATAGACATGTATATGGTAGGGCTGACCACTAATCATGATAAATGTAACTTCAAACTGATAGATGCATAGAAATAAACATTCAAGCGATACATAGAGATATATGACTCTCTAACTTTAGGAGAATCGCTATCAAACTTTGGGGAAAAACAATTAATACAAACAAATAACTCAAACTACTAAGAGGGAACTCCTAGACACAGTATTTTGGGTTATCGGGCACTTTGAACTAAGATGGTAGAGTTTTAGGCAAAGGGCAAGATCGATACAAGACCTCTTTGGTTCAACGAGGACAATCAAACATTCAAAGAAAGGTTTTAGAGGTGGAAGCTTTGACTAGCCATGAGTAAGAAAGGTGTATCATGAATCATACTTAGCATGCATAACAACTATAACTGAAACAAGCAAACAATTTCTTCAGTGATCAAAGAGCAATTAAGAATTCTTTGATATGACTAAGAAGGAAGCAAACATAGAAGCTGTAATGAAACAGGAAATCTGAGGTACCTCCAAGGGCATGTCTCAAATCTATTCTCTACTGTCTTACAACAAGAAAGAACATGAAATGTGTATGAAAACTAAGAAACATAACAAAGAGGGACACTATACCATTTTACCAAGTCAAGGATTCCAACAACAATCCTCTTTCATCATCCAAAACATTCAAGAAACTATCCAATGCATGAGACAAGTATTTATTCCAAGCTTTTATAACCATATATTGCTCTATATCATCAAGTTCAGCCTTGTTTACAATGAAGTATCTTGGAATATAAAGGCCAAGATGAAGGAGAACCTCCTAGTGCAACTAGCAAGCTCATTGGCCCATCAAAAATATATGATTTTGTCCTTGAGGCTTTGCAAAGCCCAAGGCACAAAATATCTATAAAAATATCCTAAAAATTCTAAAAAATGAAATTAAACTGAATTTTCCCAACTGACAATGGCCAAAAAAGGCTAAACGCACATTTGGAAAAGCCACTTCAGAAAACTGCATTTTTTACAAAAATACTTCAAAAATATAGCAGCAGAAAATCACTTGTCTTGTGGGAAACGTTTGGAGGACTTCTCGATGTTGAAACGAGGCCTGTGATGGCCCGTTGGAAAGCCCTGGATGTCTAGTTTCTGAAAATACTTTTTTTTCCCCAAATCGATCACTGGAAGCCTGTGAAAATCTGACCTATGTGGAAAACCCCAGAAATTAGCCTTTGCGATATGCGGGGCAGAGTGTTGAAAAAGTGACTATTTTTCACCACTTTGGGGGACCAAAACATCTTCAATTGATCTGAAATTTGCTGAGTAGATACCCCTGAAATTATCGCATCCAATGATACCATTTTCAACTTTTGAGGATGCTTCAAACTAAAATGGCGATGCCCGTGATTTTTTTGCAAAAGACCCAAAAATGTCAAAAAACAAAAACTTGTCAAATTATGCCCAATTTTGGTGGGCATGAACCTCATGGGTTTTTAGAAGCATGCTGAGAAGCAGAGGCCAAAATTTCAATCCTTGATACGCCTTTCTTCACTTTTGGTGTTGGACGCCTCTTTCGGGCCTCCTTGAGCTTTTCTTGTGTAGCCTTCAATTTCCTTCAGGCGAATTGATTAAGCTTCTTATAGTGCCCGATCATTTTTCTTTGAAGTTTTAAGTCTCTATTAGCCTTTTCCAACTTATTATCTAAGTTTTCATTCACCCTTTCAAGACATGCTTCTCTATTATTTTCTATCTCTTGGGTGAATAAAGTAGTAAGAGGAAAAGATTGGAAAAGGGCAGCCTCTTCCTCTTTTTGTTTCTCCAAAGCTCTTTTGAGTCCCATAGTCCTTGGCCTCTTCCTCCTTGGCTGATCTTCTTTGAGTTCTTCCAACCTAATTTGTGCTTTGGAGGCTTCTTTTTGATACTTGATAGCCTGTGTCTCATAAACTTCCATGTGGACATTCATTTGCTTGTTTTGTGTTTGCAGAAAATGAATGAGGTTTTTAGACCTCTCTAGATCCGCTCTTAGATCATGAATTTGTTCTTCTCTATTTAGCAAGAGAAACTCTAGGACTCTGGCCTCATTGTCACTGTCATCACTGTTAATCTGAATTATGTCAAAATCCCTCACTTTCTCATGGCTACTTTCCTCCTTCTCTTTTCCCTTACTTTGGGTGGCCTTCTTGGTCCTTCTCCTCTTTGGTAATTCAACCATGGATTGTTTGGGCAACTTTCCTTTGCTTCAGAGTGCTCTAGTAACATTAGGAGTTACAATTTGAGCCACTTTCTTTCTTGATGTTCAGGGCTTTGTTACCTTTGGAGAAGAAAACATGGCCCCTTGCCTAGGAGAGGCAACTAGCACATGCTCTATTTGGTGTTTGCCTTTACTACTCCCTTCATCATCCTTGCCACTATTTTCCTCCTTTTGAAGGCTGCCTTGACTGTCACCTTGCATGTCTCCTTGAGGGTTGCCTTGTTCACTTTTGCCCCTGCTTTCTTCAGGAATTTTAGGCTCTGTATCCTCAATGTTTTGTGCTTCATCCTCATCATCCTTGCTACTGTGTGGGCTGCCAATATTTTCTTCTTTGTGACTGCTTTGTTCCTCATCAAACTATTCCATTTCTTCATCATTCCCCTCTTCATTGTTTTGCTCTTTATCACTGTGCTCTTCTTCAATTTGCTCTTTTTCACTTTGCTTCCTTTCACTTTGATCCTCTTCATTGTTTTTCTCTTTCTCATTGTGCTCTTTTTCATCACTGTTTTTCTCTTTCTCACTATGCTCTTCTTCTTGATCAATCATAGGAGATTTTTTCTTCTTAGGAGTGGGTTTACTAGAAGAAGGAGAAAGATGATGAGTGGATGGTGAAGGAGATGCATGGGATGAACAAGCAGTGGCAAAATCGGGATGTGCAATGAAAGTGTCCCAAGAAATTTCATTTTTCTCAAGCTGATGGAGAATGACAATGTTGATAAGGGAATGATGGAAAAGACAAGCCTGCTGCTAAGAGGAAAGATTCTTTTGAATAGTAAAAGCCATATTTTCAATACTTATATAGAGGAAAAAAGGGTAGGTTTAGAAATTGGGTTCTTGTGAAGTGCATGAGTAGCCTGATATGGTAAGCATAAACCCGAGAAAACCTCCCTTCGCATGTGAAATACCTCATGATGATTTTCATGAGAGGAGCATAGCTGGTCAACAAATATAAAAAACGAAAAATAGATGGGCATGCATCCCGATGTTCTGGTTTCAAGAAGGGTTTATATTGATTTGAATCTAGGTAGCTCTTCTTAAACCATTTTTCTCCGACATATGGAATTTTGGTAGCTCTAAAAATAGATATAGGAGAGAGCTTGAAGTCTAAGCCTGCTAGATGAACATGTTTCCCTTGCAGCCTTAAAGAAAATATATGTGTCAAGGGAAGATAACTTTTCACCTCCTGAACCTTTTGACAAAACTCCAAACATCCTACTTCATGAAAGTTAAAAAGTACTGAAGGATGGGAATTTATTTCCTCAGTTGAAAAAGGTTCATACCTTTTGTGAGGACCACTTCTGCTATCTTGCCTAGGAGGAATTTTGCTTCTCATATTCTTGGCTGAGTCTTGCCTATCTCAAATGTTTACTGTGATAAATATTCAATCAACACACTCTTTACTTTTTGAGAAAACCACGTCTGTTTTTAGTTAGCCCATCAACTTGTTCAAAGGAGACAACTCTTTTGATTTTGACTGTATAAAATCTTTCTCCTCAGATCACTATTTATTGTGATTGTTTGAAAAAATGTCCCTTTGAAAAACAATGTCTCTTTGGGTAGCACTGTTCTAATGGAATGATAAACACAGACTGTATCTTTTTAGAAAAACACTATATCTGAGTAAAGAGGTTTTTATACAAGGTTTGTTTATGGATTTGGAGGCAAATGTTTTTCTTTGGTTTGGACTCATAATCTCTCCACCTACAATATCTCCTATGAAACCACAGCAAGGAAAACCCTTACAAACTCTATTTTTTCTACTGAACACTGTAGTCTAGTTGAAACAAGAAAAGGCTTTTATGAACTTACTATCTTAAGGGACTGATTTAAAACTAAAAACTGTGCCCTTAAAAACCCTGTATTTTCCCTTTGAATTGTTGTATTTCTATGGATGATTATTGTTTCTCCAGAATAGAAACAATCCTCTTTTTGCAGAGTGACCCTTTAAATTTGCATATTTCACCCCCTTTCCTTTAACCACTATTCATCTTATGAAATCATAGCAAGAAAACTAACATAACACCTCCACTATTTCATAACCCAAGGAAAAAACCCCCTTTCTTTGAAAATTATGATGCAAACCCTCCTTTGAAATCAAACTCGATAAAGAAGGCAAGAAATACCTTAAAGAATGAGGGTTTGAGGTCCCTTGAGCGTTGGTGCAGTGGGTAAAAACAATTGGAGTGTTTTTGCAACGAGCAGGCGTTTAGTGCCAAACGCGCCGCGTAGAAAGGCCTGTTCGGTCGGTTTGGGTGCCCGACACAGGCGCACCGCGTAGCTTCAGAATTTACACTGTGCCTTTGCTACAGGCGCGCCGCGCTAAGATTTAAGTCTGGAAAATCTTCACAATCGCTCAAAAACGCCTCCTTTCTTGGTGGAAAAGCCAATAAGCGCAATGAGAGCTTGTTTCACGTCCTTTATACTGATAGGGGTTTCTTTCAAAAGACCAAAACCTCTTCCTCCTTTTTCAAAGATTGAAAAACCTTTTTGAACTTTAGCACCTATGTTTTTGCAAAGGAAACTCAGGTTGTTTTATTTTACAGTCTTTTTAATCTTGCTGCCCTTTTTAACTATGATTTCCATGTGATTCATGGGGAAAACCCTTTTAACTTAAAGATAATCTTTCTCCTTGGCCTTCTATGTAGATAATGTTTTTATCTCATAAACTTCATGATGAAAAAGGCCCTCTTTTAATGCAAACTCATTTGTTTCAACCACCTGCCCTCCGTCTTTGACTGATTTGAAAGGTAATTTCTTCCAATTTTGCTTTTCATCCATAACCTGGGGGAGCTTAGCTTTGAGAATCATAATGAACTTACTCAAAGGTATCATGCCCTTTTCTCATCAGTTATATAGGCGGTATGTCCATTTATCATTTTGCAGATCGGTTTAGAGACTGAGCTTTAGGCCTGTAAACTTAACCATCCATAAAAAGGCTTATTTAGTCATAATTGTAACCTATGATTTATACTTTGGGGAAGGCTTGAAAAATGCAGGATCAGAGCCTGTTAACATCCTCATGCTATCTCTCTCATATAAGCTCTAGTTTATGATATGGAATAGGCTTTTGACTTATGAACTCCTATTGTTTTATCATTGTTTTCAAACATGTTTTTCAAAATGAAATTCCTCAAAAACCATATGAAAAACATGCTGATGCCTCTTTTGCCCATCTCTTGGAAGGAGGTGACTCACAACTTCTGAAAACACTTTGACACCTTAACCCTCTGCTTTTTGAATGAAGGAGGTTACACTTGTGCCTTTTTAACCATTCTGCTTTAATGAAGGAGGTTAACACTGTAGACATTTCATCTATTTCCAAAATGCATTACCTTTCTACAAATCACATGTCTCTGCTTAGTGTCATGTCAAATAGGCAACAATCTGCTCTATGAGATATGTTCTAAGATATGTTTTCTTTGTAAAATATCTTTGTGAACCCTTAGACCAGAAATCACATGACTTGTGTATGCAGAGTATTTGCTTGCTAGACATAGTTGATTGACTTCTTTTGATTGTGTTTGCAGATGCCAGTTGAAATTTCTTTTTGGAGGAGGTGCTGAGAATACTGTTGATCAACCAAACATTAGCTCTTTTCATTAATAGGACTTGGAGGCTGCGCTTTGTTTCTTTAGATGACTCTGGCTTTTAGACTATAACCATAGTAGCTCCTTACTTACTGTATTTCACTTGTTTTACTGAGGACAAGCTAGTTAAGCATGCAAGACTTCTTTGACTTTGTTCTTTTTCTCCTTTACACATGGATCATTGATGCAATCACACCCCTGCAGAGATGTAACAAACAATGAATTTGAACTCCGAAGAACTTCCGTGGGATCTGATGGAGATTTTTCTTGACCTTAAGCATGCTCTTTTTTACAGTGAACATACCTATCTTCTTCTGTTCTGGATCTTTGTAGAATTTCTTCCAGATTGAGACAAAAAGACCTCTCAGTGGCATGACCTATGGATGTATCAAGATTTGTTTTTGTAGATTAAGTGATAATTCAACGTTGGCTGGTACTGAACAAAGGCTTTTGGCTCATGATGTTTTCGCCAAAGAAGGTATTCCCTAAAGCGCCACTACCTAACTTAGGGGAGATGTAAAGACCAATCTAGGATTCTAGATTAGACTCAATTTAATGTCGACCAAGGTAGGTAGTCTTAGAGGCACGTCTAATATTTATAGACCTAAAAGGATCTGTTCTATTTGTCTAAATAATTGCTTACTGTGACAGGCTCTAACACTCTCTTACAAGAGCTTGAAATGTAGTTCCTTTCACACTTTAAATGCTTATGTTATCTAATTTAATCTACTGATCCAAAAACATAGTGTTATTAGTCTGAGTTTTTAATCTTCTTACAAAGATATAATTCACAAAAACTCTTTCAAAATAACACACTAAGCATGCTAAAAATCAAATTCATGAAAACAGAGTTCATAGAAATGTTTTGAAATTTAATGCTCAATTAAACCTTTTACAAGGACTTATTCAACAATTTTGCAATTGAACTTTCAAACTACTACTATGAATCATAAAATAACAATCACACAAACTTCTAATTGAACTGATAAACTCAAAAACAATGAAATAAAATAAAATGTTATTCAGATCTGAATACTAAACTGTATGAAACATAAAAGAAAGTGTACCAATCTTCACGTAGGGGCCCTTCCACGCTTTGAAGGCACACCTTAAAAACTCAAGTGATAAGAACGTTAAATCATAAACACCATGATTGACAAAAGTATGTCTTTGATTAAGTACTGAGAATGAATTACATCAAAAATAGAGTTCTGGAAACACGCTTATAGTCTTAAGTCTGTTCTTCACTAGCATTCCTCTTCTTCAATGATAATCAATCCCTATTACATGCTTTCCTTCTCCTATTTATTAAAATTTACAACCAAAAAGACTATTTTCGTTCCTCCCTAATCTTAACTGATCCCAAAACAATTCGAATCAGTCTAGAGTTCCTAATCTTAAGCAAGATATCAAATACATTCATTATGACTTCTGATTTTTCTGCTGGATAGGCTGGATTTGACCAGCGTTGACCATAAACTCAAGAGCTCCAAATTCGATGCCATATAGATTTTCCACCATGTATGTACATCCTAGATCACGTCCTTGTATTCTGTTTCGATTTTCCTGCTTTTCCACATGTCACAACATAAACTGATTACAGGAAGTTATTACATCCCGTAATTTTATTGAAAAATTCCAATTTTTAACATAAAAATCCATAAATTAAATTTAATGTAAAATAACAATTATAATGCCACATTAATCAATTTCAATGGAATATGAGGGGTTTATGGAAGAAAATGGTAGATAAATGATGGATTTTTAGAAGAAAAGAATAGCAATAAAATAGTACCAACATCTCCCCCAAACTCAATGATTTAGCATGTCCCCATGCTAATCTTGATGTGCTCCCTTTATATTCTGTTCCTGCTTGTGTCTCTGCTGCTTGTAGCAATACATCTACATTCTTCTGAACCTGGAATTCATGTTTCAGGTTCTTATATTTTTCTTTGAGAATATTTTTCTGAGTGTACCATTTTGTTGCCCATTTGCATATTTCAATTTGATCAGTCTTAAGTTCTTTAACCTTCTTCTTCAATTTCTCATTTTTCTGCTGAATCTTCTTGCTCTGAGCTCTCAACATTTCATTTTCTTTCTTTATTACCTTCTCTAACATATTTGCTTGATCCAGGTGGATATTGGTGGCCACCCGCCTATTCCACTTGGGCCCCCACCATTGTCTCTTTCAGTTTTTCCGTTTTGGCATAACTTACTATTTTTAGCAGTTTTTCGGGTCCTGAACTTCCGGAGCCGTTTTGAGGCCCTAAACGACGTTTTTTGGGTACGAAAGCGCCAGCGAATTTTCTAATAAAATTCGTCCCGACAACTGTAGTCCTCGGATAGAGCTTTCTAATGATGTATCATATGCGTCAAACGGAGATAGTATGCCAAAGTTACGTCCCTGGGAAGTTGAAACACCAATTTACCCAAGCGGGGCCCATAGTTTTGGCGCTTCATCTCCTAGGGTTAGGTTTTTGGGACGTTTAGGGTTCTCCATTGTTTCTCAATCTCGCTCCCATACCCTCGCGCACAAAGTTGGGTATCAAAGATTCGGAACATTTGGTGCCAGCTATCGCACTGCCTCTGGGGCATTTACACATTCAGGAGGAAATGGAGTTCCTTGACATCTCCTCGCTTGGTACGGCATACCAGTATGCTGCCAAGATTGAGCAGAAATTCAAGCAGAAGAAGCGAGACTTTGGATCTGCGAATCAAAAGCAAGGGAAAGGTGCTTCCAAACCGCAAAACAAAGGACCGAGCCAAGGCATGGCGGCTAAAGACAACTCATCGAAGCCACAAGAAAAGAACAGCACCGCAAAGCCAAAGAAGGACACTGGAAAGTGGTGTGAGTTCCATAAGAGCTCCACTCACAACACAAGTGAGTGTCGGGCCAAGCAGTCGCTAGTGGCCGAGATGAGGGCTTCTGAGTCAGATGCATGCTCCGACTCCGAATCAGAACCTGAAAGGGGAATGAAAAAGGGAAACAGATTATTGATGCGGAGCCCAATGCCACTGTTGCCACTACAAAGATCCAGAAGGAGGAACCGGAAGTGGGTAAAGGGCTCCCCCGTACAGTTCATTGTCGACAATGGGAGCCAAAAGAACCTCATTTCTGCAGACGCCGTGAAGCGGTTGGGCTTGCCGACCACAGCTCACCCACATCCATACACCATCGGGTGGCTTCACCAAGGACGAGATCTCCGCGTCAGCCAGCAGTGCCGCCTTCCCTATAGCATCAAGTCCTTCACGGATGAGGTATTATGTGACGTTGCTCCTATTGATGTTTCTGATGTATTATTAGGACAACCATACTTGTGGAAGCGTCATGCTGTGTATGAGTCTCGACCTCGTGCTGTTATTATTACTTTGGGAAATAAGTTGTACAGGATACCACAGGTACCACCTCCTACGACTATCTCTTTGGTTACTGCAAAACAATGTAGTAAGCTCATTTCCCAAACCAGGAAATTCGTTTTCCTGATGATCCGCCCCCAGGGCAAGAAGAAGACCGTGGCCACGACCTCCAGACAGGGCCCCTCTGCACGACAACAACAAATGGATAAGGTCGTGGAGGAGTACGGGGACATCTTCACCTCACCCACAGGGGTTCCTCTGCACTGCCAGGTCAAGCACCCGATTGATCTGACCCCAGGTGCGCCACTACTCAATGGACCGATCTATCGACGCTCTGTTCTGGAAAATGATGAAATCAAGAGGCAGATTCAGGAGCTGTTGCAGAAAGGTCACATCAGACCAAGTTCATCGCCCTGTGGGAGCCCGATCGTGTTGGTACAGAAGAAGGATGGGACGTAGAGACTCTGTATTGACTATCGGGCGCTGAACAAGATCACTGTCCGGAATAGGTACCCAATCCCACGGATTGATGACCTTCTGGACCAACTCAAAGGTGAAAAATATTTCAACAAGATCGACCTGAAGTCTGGGTATCACCAGGTACCAATTGAACCCTCCGATGTGTGGAAGACTGCCTTCAAAGCCAAGGAAGGCCTTTTCGAATGGCTGGTCATGCCTTTCGGGTTGACGAATGCTCCCGCCACCTTCATGAGGATGATGGATGACATCTTGCGGTCATTCACCAACTCATTTGTAGTGGTGTACTTGGATGATATTCTGATCTTCAGCCAGACTTGGGAAGAGCACCTTCACCACATCCGACAAGTCCTCCAAACACTGCGGCAACACAATTTGTGTGCCAATTTGGAGAAGTGCACTTTTGGCATGACCCAGGTTCAATATCTGGGATACATTATTGATGAAAGGGGGTGCATGTGGATCCAGCCAAGATCCAAGTCATTCGGGATTGGCCAGCCCCAACCACTATAACAGAGCTTCGCAGCTTTCTGGGTCTTGCTAATTTCTACCGCAGATTCGTGTTGGGATTCTCTCATATCACTTGGCCCTTGAGTCAAGTCACCAAGGGAGGAGCGAGAGCAAAATTCTTTTGGTCGGAACCTCAACAGAAGGCGGTCACAGAATTGAAAAATCGCCTTCGTTCTGCCCCAGTGCTCACATTACCAGACTTGCAACAGCCATTTGAGATCGAGACAGATGCCTTTGACTATGCTATTGGGGCAGTTCTTACTCAACAGGGACATCCAGTGGCATATCACAGTGAGACATTGTCTGAGACAGTTCGCAAGTATCCCACCTATGACAAAGAAATGTATTCCATTGTGCAAGCCTGTCGACAATGGAAGCATTATATTTTGGGGAAGGAAACAATCATCCACACAGACCACCAGCCCCTGCAGTTCATACAGACACAAGGGAAGTTGCAGAATGATCGCCATCAGAAGTGGTCCACATATCTGCAACAGTTTCATTTGAACATCAAGTACAAGAAGGGTAGCACCAATAATGTTGCAGACTGCCTCAGTCGACCACCGATCGTGGCGCTCACCACTGTGCTCAACTCTTGTGGGCACGAGACTTCTGATTGGCCGCTTCTCTATGAGAGTGACCCAGAATTCGGCCACACTTACAAGGCACTCTTGGGGGGCACGCAAGTTCCAAATTTTCACCTCCAAGATGCACTTTTATGTCACCCGGGACACCTTTGTGTTCCTTCAAGCGAGCGTGCCAAGATGATATGGGAAGCACACTACAGTCGAGTCGCTGGGCATTTCGGGGTCGAGAAAACAGTAGCAATACTACAGAAGTATTTCTATTGGCCGAACCTTCGAAAGGATGTCGAGAAGCACATCAGATCCCGCACTGCTTGTGCCATTGCCAAACCGACCATCAAGAAGCAAGGCCTATATACTCCTCTACCTACCCCTAGTCGACCTTGGGAATCCATCTCCATGGATTACATGTCGGGCCTGCCTTCTACTAAGCAGGGAAATGACTGTGTTTTTGTGGTCGTCGACAAGATCTCGAAGATGGCCATCATGGCGGCTCCGTAAGAAGAATATCATGTACAGGTTACCGCAAACTCTTCTTTGAACGAGTGTGGGTGCACTTTGGGATCCCACAAACTTCATCATATCGCATCGAGATAGCAAGTTCTCGCTGACATTTTGGTCTGTACTTCTCCGGTCAATGTAGTTGGACACAAACATGGGTTAGTCCACATCTTTCCGTCCCCAAACATGGCCAAACAAAGAGGTCGTCACCGTAATGATTGTACACATTCTACGCATGTACAACTCAAAGCATCCACGCACATGGGACGAGAGCCTCCCCTATGTACAACACAGTTATAACCGGGCTCTCCACAGTTCAATTGGCCATAGCCCCTTTCAGGTGGGCTTGGGATTCCAGCCACTATGTCCCATTGACATAGCCATGCCGTTTACAGCTGCTCAGGCCGATTCAACTCATGTCCAGTCTGAGTTTGACAAAGCAAGTAGCTTCATCAAGCGCATTCAACACATCCGCCAACAGGTTCATGATATATTGGACAGAGCCAATGCGAAGTACAAGCAGCGCCATGATCAACACCGGGTGCCACACCACTTCCAGGTGGGCGACAAAGTATGGCTACATTTGCAGAAGGAGCGCCTCACCGGACCTCACCGCAAGCTTCGCCCGCTCCGATACGGGCCGTACACCATCACCAAGGCTGTAGGTAACAATGCCTTCGAGCTTAGTATTCCACCATTCCTTGGTCTGCACCCAGTCTTCAATGTGGATCGCCTTTGTCCTTACTTTCCACCTCTACTGGACACCTCGGACATTGCAGAACAACTCACACCAACAGAGTTAAACCCAGACTGCATGGAACAAGCCACCACAGATTGTATCATGGACATGCAAATCAAGAACACTCGTCAACAACAGATCCAACTGTATCGGGTTGTCAAAGCTGGCCAACTCCTGCACCAAGGAAAGTGGTTCACCAGGGACCAAGTTCAGCAGAAATTTCCTCATCTCATGGAGGAACTTAACGCAATGGGGACCATTGCTTCCTAATGGGGGAGGAATGATCCAGGTGGATATTGGTGGCCACCCGCCTATTCCACTTGGGCCCCCACCATTGTCTCTTTCAGTTTTTCAGTTTCGGCATAACTTACTATTTTTAGCAGTTTTTCGGGTCCTGAACTTCCGGAGCCGTTTTGAGGCCCTAAACGACGTTTTTTGGGTATGAAAGCGCCAACGAATTTTCTGATAAATTTCGTCCCGACAGCTGTAGTCCTTGGATAGAGCTTTCTAATGATGTATCATATGCATCAAACGGAGATAGTATGCCATAGTTATTCTCGGGAAGTTGAAACACCAATTTACCCAAACGGGGCCCATAGTTTTGGCGCTTCATCTCCTAGGGTTAGGTTTTTGGGATGTTTAGGGTTCTCCATTGTTTCTCAATCTGCTCCATACCATGCGCACAAAGTTGGGTATCAAAGATTCAGAGAAACATTTGGTGCTAAATTATCGCAGTTATCTGCACAGATACATCCAGGAGGAAATGGAGCTCCTCGACATCTCCTCGCTTGGTACGGCATACCGGTATGCTGCCAAGATTGAGCAGAAATTCAAACAGAAGAAGCGAGACTTTGGATCTGCGAATCAAAAGCAAGGAAAAGGTGCTTCCAAACCGCAAAACAAAGGACAGAGCATGGCGGCTAAAGACAACCCATCAAAGCCACAAGAAAAGAACAACACCGTAAAGCCAAAGAAGGACACGGGAAAGTGGTGTGAGTTCCATAAGAGCTCCACTCACAACACAAGTGAGTGTCGGGCCAAGCAGTCACTAGTGGCCGAGATGAGGGCTTCTGAGTCAGATGCATGCTCTGACTCCGAATCAGAACCCGAAAAGGGGAATGAAAAAGGGAAACAGATTATTGATGCGGAGCCCAACGCCACTGTTGCCACTACAAAGGTCCAGAAGGAGGAACCGGAAGATCCAGAGGAGGAGGAACGTCTCTTCCACTCCCAGATGTGGGTAAAGGGCTCCCCTGTACAGTTCATTGTCGACAATGGGAGCCAAAAGAACCTCATTTCCACAGACGCCGTGAAGCGGTTGGGCTTGCCGACCACAGCCCACCCACATCCATACACCATCGGGTGGCTTCACCAAGGACGAGATCTCCGCGCGGCCCAAGAAGAGTCGCTCCCTATAGCATCAAGCCCTTCACGGATGAGGTATTATGTGATGTTGCTCCTATTGATGTTTCGATGTATTATTAGGACAACCATACTCTGTGGAAGCGTCATGTCGTGTATGAGTCTCGACCTCGTGGCTTATTATTACTTTGGAAAATAACAGGCATGGTGGATACCACAGGAACACCTCCTACGACTATCTCTTCGTTTTCACCGTAAAACAATGTAGTAAGCTCATTTCCCAAACCAGAAATTCGTTTTTCTCGATGATCCGCCCCCGTGGCAAGAAGAAGACTCCAGGGCTACGACCTCCGTACGTGGCCCCTCTACACGGCAACAACAAATGGATAAGGTCGGAGGAGCACGGACATCTTCACCTCACCCACAGGGGTTCCTCTGCACTGTCAGGTCAAGCACCCGATTGATCTGACCCCAGGTGCGCTGCTACCCAATGGACCGATCTATCGACGCTCTGTTCTGGAAAATGATGAAATCAAGAGGCAGATCCAAGAGCTGTTGCAGAAAGGTCACATCAGACCAATTTCATCGCCCTGTGGGAGCCCGATCGTGTTGGCACAGAAGAAGGATGGGATGTGGAGACTTTGTATTGACTATCGGGCGATGAACAAGATCACTGTCCGGAATAGGTACCCAATCCCACGGATTGATGACCTTCTGGACCAACTCCAAGGTGCAAAATATTTCAGTAAGATCGACCTGAAGTCTGGGTATCACCAGGTACCAATTGAACCCTCTCATGTGTGGAAGACTGCCTTCAAAGCTAAGGAAGGCCTTTTTGAATGGCTGGTCATGCCTTTCGGGTTGACGAATGCTCCCGCAACCTTCATGAGGATGATGGACTACATCTTGCGGCCATTCACCAACTCATTCGTAGTGGTGTACTTGGATGACATTCTGATCTTCAGCAAGACTTGGGAAGAGCACCTTCATCACATCCGACAAGTCCTCCAAACACTGCGGCAACACAAGTTGTGTGCCAATTTGGAGAAGTGTACGTTTGGCATGACCCAGGTTCAATATCTGGGATACATTATTGATGAAAAGGGGGTGCATGTGGATCCAGCCAAGATCCAAGTCATTCGGGATTGGCCGGCCCCGACTACTATAACAGAGCTTCGCAGCTTTCTGGGTCTTGCTAATTTCTACCGTAGATTCGTGCTGGGATTCTCTCATATCACTTGGCCCTTGAGTCAAGTCACCAAAGGAGGAGCGAGAGCAAAATTCTTTTGGTCGGAACCTCAACATAAGGCGTTCAAAGAATTGAAAAATCGCCTCTGTTCTGCCCCAGTGCTCACCTTACCAGACTTGCAGCAGCCATTTGAGATCGAGACAGATGCCTCTGACTATGCTATTGGGGCAGTTCTTACTCAACAGGGACATCCAGTGGCATATCACAGTGAGACATTGTCTAAGACAGTTCGCAAGTATCCCACCTATGACAAAGAAATGTATTCCATTGTGCAAGTCTGTCGACAATGGAAGCATTACATTTTGGGGAAGGAAACAATCATCCACACAGACCACCGGCCCCTGCAGTTCATACAGACACAAGGGAAGTTGCAGAATGATCGCCATCAGAAGTGGTCCACATATCTGCAACAGTTTCATTTGAACATCAAGTACAAGTAGGGTAGCACCAATAATGTTGCAGACTGCCTCAGCCGACCACCGATCGTGGCGCTCACCACCGTGCTCAACTCTTGTGGGCACGAGACTTCTGATTGGTCGCTTCTCTATGAGAGTG